>JBAFWW010039797.1:0-14009 GCA_036873685.1 Agapornis canus
ACACTGCCAGGGATGGGGCAGCCACAGCTTCTCTGGGCACCCTGTGCCAGTGTCTATAAACCTCTGCACTATTTACAGCCCACAGGAGCTCAGTTTCCAGGGCAAGCACAGCTCCTGCTGGTTTGATGTAATGGAGCCATACCTTGTTGAGAAAGACCACAACCGAAGTCACCTATGCACTCTGAACTCAGGTGTACAAACTTCATAAAGCAAGCCAAGGGTTGTAGGTGGCACTTGCACACAAGATCATGCCTCAGCCCATGCACAGGATGGAGGCAGAGACAGGACAGACGTTCATCATTCCACTGGTAACAGCAAGAAACCTGAGCAGTTACATACCTGAGACACCAAACCCGATGATCAGGACAGTCACTACAGCCAGGGTGACAGTGACTGCAGTCAAGCTACATGGGGGAGAAAGAAAGGACAACATTACCATGCAGCCCTCCTCCTTCACACCTTACACAGCTGGTGCAGGAAGGGGGTTGAGGTGGGTCAGCCACAGCCATTGAGCAAGGTGGACTGATGAAGCACACGACCACAGTAGTGGTGAACATTCAGGGGAGCACCCATCATCAAAGGAGGTGACCCATGCCTTGCCTTTGAGAGAAGGCAGCTGGCCCCAATGCAGGATGCTCATTTCTGCATCCTTGGGGCATAAGCAAGTCCCTGGTGGTACTTGAGAGGGACCATCTGCGCAGGGAGGTGAACAGAGCACTGAGACAGGCTCCTGACCCCAGGAGACACCCAGTGTGAGCCAGGGAGGGGGCAGGAGGAGGCTGGAAACAGGGCCAGTGGCACGCTCTTTCCCAACACATCTGGCAGCCTCTGCAGGAGAGCCCGGTGGTGCCTGTGTAACCACAACCTCCTCCCATGGTTACTGTGTGCCTGCATCAGCCACTTGCACAATGCCTGAAGAGTCACCACAAATGCCACAATCACAGGGCTGAAACGGAGCCATGTGAGCAAACCCCTCCTGCAGGGAGCAGCAGGGAAGGGAGGAAGGGAAGAGGGGATGGTGAGGAGGGGAGGTGATGCAGAAGGTTTGCTTGCCCTCCCGCCAGCTCCCTTCCATCCTCATCCTTAAAGCCTGCAGCAGGTTCTCCAAGGAATCCCTGTCTGCACACACCAGCGTGCCCGGGAGGAGGGATCGGAACTGTGTATTTCACCACTAGTATGTGGTAAATCCACATAAAGCTTCATATGAGTCTGTCCACATTTGTCCACATCCCATATCCGAGTGCTCCCTACACAGATGCCCTCAGAGCCCCTGATCTCACCAGCCTTGCTCACCACCAGCAGTGCTCTGCCTCCCCCCTGGCATCCCGCGGCTGCAGTCACAGCCCACACTACCAGGGAGGAAAGGCCTGGATATCCTCCAGCCACAGGCACTGGGCATCTGGGACCCATCCCCATGGACAACAGTGTGCATTCCTGTTCTGGGCAGACACAAAGCCCCTTCCGTGTGCTGAATCACATCCACCTCCTTGAGGAGCTCTACAGCACTGATCCCAGGGCGAGATAGTTGCTATAAACTCAGCCAAGGTTACCATGAACAGCCCCAGCCCTCATGCCTGGGAAGTGTGGAGCTAACACACAGAAGCTGTGACTTGCCTTCATCCCTCTAGATTCAGATCCTCCTTCCCAGGAATGGGCAGGAGGAAATAGCTGGGAGTTGAGGGTTGCAAGGATTGCATCAGTGAATACCAGAGGGGGTATGGGAGGAGACCAGGAGCCAGGGTGCCTCCTGTGCAGTCCCTGAACACTTCAGGTGTCACTGCACTTGTCTCTGGTCCTCAAAAGGACTTTCCACCACCTCTGCTGGGCAAAACCATCGTCATCTTGCTCAAAGACAAACACAGACCATTACAAACGGGCCAGCACCAATGCTTTTGTCCCCCACGGCTACAGGCATCATGTACCCTGTAGCTGCAAAGCCTTGCTAGCTCTGCATCAGGAGAGCTGCTTCCACATCCTGGTTCAGGACAGCAACAGGGCTGCTGTCAATTCTGGGTGCACAGATGTCACCATCCCCTTCAGCACCTCTCATCAGACCCTTTGGAGTGTCCTCTGTGGAAATACAAGAGCCAAGAACCAAAAAGGGGCTGAAGTTGCCTGTGAGCCACCCGTGTGCACTGAGTGGAGTGCAGGGTGAACAAGAGGGTGCTGGCAAGCCGGCCACTTGCTGACAGGAGCTGTTTTGCAATGGGCCAGTCCAGCAGTTCAAGTAAACAGCAATTTCCCATGCATCAGCATCATAGTTCCAGCGTTTCAGAGGCATGGAACAGACGGATGCAGGCTGCTGGGGCTGCATGAGCTGAAGCCCTGCTGCTACCCTCAGTTCCCAGCACTGCTTCAGCAGCCTGTGGGATGCTGCTCCATGCATCCTATCCTCTTCTCCATGGTCCCATTCCTCATCAGCCAAACAGAACTGGGCATGAAATTCATTAATTCCCCACCTGAATGCTGCCAAGCACAGCCCAGGGACAGGGAGGTTCAGTCTCCCTGCTGTGACAGGCAGCAGAGCCATAATCCCCCTCATCTCTAACTCCACTCAGAGTAAGCTTTGCCTCAGGAATGGGTTTGAAGGTGTGAGGACCAAAAAACCTGTAAGGGAAACCCAAGAAGAAGGATTTCCATTCCAGTGAGCAGTTAATGATGGCAGAGCTCAGCTGTTCTCAGCACTCTGGCTTTACTTTGTTCAGTGTTGGGGGGGGGCTATTTAGGTTGGGTTGGGTTGGTCTGGTTCTCAGTGCAAGGTGGTTCTCAGTGCATGTCCTTGGCAAAAGCAGCTGGGCTGCCTCTTGGGAACAGCAGAGCTGGTTATTGCGCGCATTCCAGAATGAGGAATATGATGCCCAGTTAATACGCACACCGTCTTACATTACACCTACTGGTGAGCTCACTCTCATCAGTGAAAGGGTACAGATAATACCACTATTTAGTTCTATTTAGGCCTTTCTTGATGCTCAGCTCACACATGAGAGGTCTCTTCTGTTCGCATGCACTGTCCTTCTCCCCACTGCTGCTGAGCTCAGATGAGATGGATGTCCATCACAGCTGAAACCTTCCTGACAGAATGAGCACAAGCAGGGGTGTTCCACACACCTCACTGGAGCCTCTGCCTCCATCCATCCCAGAAACATCCCCACTTGGGATCAAGGAAACAGCTTGTTGGTGTCTCTGTTCAAGCAGTCAAGGTTAGATGCAAACTTGGTCTGTGTCCATTGGGGGCTGAAGCAAGTTTGCCACTTTACCCATCAGGTGGGGGTTATTTTCAACGAGTCAGAAGATAAGGATATGAGGTAGATATTTTTATGGCCTTCCCCCAGTACTTCTTTTTCTGACTGTAGTTCACCAGGACTTGGTCAACAGACCCAAAGGAAGCAGGCTCATTCAAAGGAGAGGCACAAACCAGCCTGCACATCTTGCCAGCTCTCACTCCTGACCCACACATGGATATCCCAACCTATAACAGCAGGAACACAGAGCTTTTCTCGAGCCATTAATACCCTGACCTCCCACAGCATTCAAACCCAAGGTAGTGGAATATGGCCACACAGAGTTTCTAGGACACACATCTCCATCCTGGCTGCAGTTGACAGCCTGCACACAGGGTTCTGGTAGCTATGTGGCCTTACTGATTGTATAAAAGAAGCCATAACAGCGTTTAGGTGTCTTGGATGAGCACAGTATGAGTCAAGCTGCAAAGAACTGCTGTCTTGAAAGCTCCTGATAGCAGGGTGAGGCAGACAAGGAGTCTGGAAAATGCAATTCCCTCCCTCCTCTCTCCCAAAGCAGACACAGGTAATACCATACCTCCAGAAAACAACCTGGCCTTGGGCTGCCATGGCCACGGCACCTTTGAAGACAAGCCACACACCAGGTGCCCAAAGATCCCACGCTGTTCAGCACAGCTCCTCTCCTTCACATGATACAGTCTCCTAGGCTGCCCTGCTTAAATAACTGAACTCAGCTAAGGAGTGGTGAGCCCAAGCAGTGAACTCTCAGGAATGAGGAAGCAATGAACATCTCAGCTCCCCCCAACCAGGGCAGTCAAAAGCAGAGGTCTGGTTAGTCACTGGGCCAACAAGAGAGACCTCCCCCACCTAAAGAAACGTGTCTGATTTAACACAGAAATGACACAACCTCATGGTTTGGTGGGCAGCTAATTCTGGAGGCAGAGTGCCACTGCTGGGGTCCGGCTTGACATGGCATTCCAGGCAGTGCACCCCTTGTGAATCACCTCCTGCCATGGGAAGGCCAACGAGCCCTGCTGAGCCAGCTTCTGCACTGCTCCTGCATCTTCTGCAGACAACCAGGCACTCATTCACAGAGCTACAAGCACAGTGTGTCACCAGCGTGTTCTGCTTCCTTTGAGAAGGCAGAGATACCCTAGAATGATACCCATCTCCAGAGGCACCCAACATGGAGTTTTCCAGCCTGCAGGGCCCCTTCCAGGTCTTCCACAGTCTCTTGTTCTTGCTGTGTTTTTCCTTCCAGCTACACTCTGTTTCTAGGGAGTAAGTCCTCCTTTTCTGCCTCCCAGAGCCCCTCCTCATGTTCGTTCCCATTTTGGCTTTAATTCCCAAGCTTTGGGGACAGGCAGCTTTATCAGACAGCTTTTCTCCTGGGAAAAACATCAATAGTTAATGGAAATAGTCAATAGGAAAACATCAGTAGGTCCAGTTCTGTCAGCACTGCATGTGTGTCTGTCTTTAAAACACCTTACTTATCTCAAGGACCAGCTGGTCAGAAACAACACCACATGGCTCAGCAGGCTAACTGCACCTCCATACCCACTGCCTGCCCAAGGCTGTCATCAACCAAGCACTGGAAGCCATTCCTGGGAATGGGAAGACACTCGCACCTAACCCCACAAAGTGTCTAGGTCACATCTGCATGTGGTTCTGCAAGCTGTCCTTGTGTGCAGCACAAACACAGTGGTAGCCAGTCAGACCTTTATACCCCTGGGACTGTCTGAGCCTTCAAGTCTAACAGAAATCAGTCTAAGAGGCTGGCCCTGGCAGGATTGTTAGCCCATGCTGTCTGAAACTGCTCTTCTCATGTCAAACACAGAGCTCAGGCCAAGCTGACTGCAGTTCCCTGAAGGGTTTCTATGTTTGCTGGTGCCATTCTCACAAAGAGCTCCTTGGTCAATGTCAGCACCAAGGTGTGTAAAACACATTCCTCTGTCCGAGCTAAGATATAGTGCTAAAAGGTAGAGCTATTCTTATGTGTTCCCTCTGCAATACAGCATGGACGCTCCAAGAAGAAACACCACACGTGTGGGGGGCAAGAAACAGAAAGACACAGAAAACGAGGCATTTCATGTTACATCACATTCTGTACTGAGCACTGACTGCACATAGCAAAGACAGGAATGAGTTCTTGTTTGTTCCATTAAAGGCTAACTCAAATTCAACTTTCACTTTGAAAAGTCAGAGTTGGCACCTCAGGACACTATTGCCTAACCTCAGTTTAACTGCCCAACCTTCTGTTTGTCTGACAGCCCTTTCTGGATGATTAACAGAAAGCTATAAATAGCATTTGCATAAGGATATATATCTCCTTTGCCGGGCAGAAGAGGTTCCAAAACCGGCTTTGCAACAACAAACAACAAACGAGTCTTCTAGGTGTGAGCAAGCAAACAGCACAAGTTTCTGGTATTTGTAACACAGGTTTCTAGTATTTGTAAGCCAGAACAAGTCCTTACTGTTGACACTGGAGCAGCATTCTTCTCCCCAAGTGACCGTCAGACCTTTGTCCCCAGCTCCTCAGCCAGTATTAGGCGCCCCAAGCAACACACACCTACTAGCAAGGTTAACCCCGGCCAGTAGCATTCCCAGTCTCAATGACACGGGTGTGTTTCACAAAGGAAGGTATCCAGGCTTCACCAAGGGGAGCAGCAGGTCCTTCCTGGAAAATGCCCCTTCCCCTCATCAAATTGCTTTTACCCAACTATGGCCTGGCAGGGCATGCACAAGCCCAGGAGATACAACCACCTCTCCACTATGGAAATGGGACAAAGTCTCCTTACCTTGCCAAGACTGCACAAGCCAAATCCAGGAGTTCTGATGTATTCCATCTACTGCTGCTCTTGCCTAGGTGCCCCAGTTCAGGACAAACACCTCCAAACTTGTGCCTGTGGCTCCTACTGATGCTCAGAGTGTGCCTAAATCTTCCCCTGGTGAGCTGGGTGCTCTGCCAGCTCCTGCATCGCCCCCACCAACAGAGTTATGTCCCACACCATCTCCATGGAGAGCATGCGCACTGGGTGAATGACTTTCTAACTCCTGTTCCCATCAGTGCCATGGGTTTTCCTTGGATTTCCTTCAGATATATTACTAACCACCTTGTTCCTACTTTGCAGGGAGGGTGTAAGGAGACTGCATCTTATGTGGCGAAAATAGGAGAGCTGCAAACACAACAGCAGCTCCCAGGAGTGCGACTGTGCTATTTGCATATGATGCACACATCCCAGGCTGGAATCCAGCCATATGTCTAGGAGGAAGGCAGAAGCCATATCCAGGCTGCCAAGCCTTTTCAAGGCACAAACACAAACCCTTTGGAATGTGCCCCAACAAGCAGCTTTGGCCTCTTCAAGAGGGACACCAAAGACTGTCAATCCTGCAGAATGAGATGTATCTTGACCCTCCTTGTGAGGTAACTGCTCAGACTGTTTCCCCTTAGAGCCTGACCTCTCAGAAGTGTAGGATTCCAAGTACAATTCCAAAGTAGTGCAATTCCCAGTCTGCTCCTGTTCAGACACAAAACAATTTTGCACACACACCCCTGGGTGCAATATAAGGCACAAATTTATTTTCCCTCATCCCCCTTTCCCAGCTCCCACCCCTCACAATGTTGTTCTCTGGCATCAAGGCTATGCAATGATGGTGGGGATCCTCATGGTCTGTGCCCATGCAGAGGCAGCAGCAGTGCCCTGGGCTGCAGGAGCTCACCTGGCTGCTCAGAGTGCCACTGTCCTGAGCAAGCTCCTCTGCAAGGCATCACTGGGTGGCCCACCCGAACACTCTGAGCTCTTCTTCACCTGTCCACAGCATGACCAGTGTGGGGAGCCAGGGTGACCTTTGTGACCATGGCCACAGCCCTGGTACCCACCTGCAAGAGAAGAAGTACCATCAGCTCAGCCCAAAATGGGCCAGAAAATCCAAGTGCATCAGAGGCTTTCGGGCAGTTCTTCAGCTCCAGCACTTCTCTAAGATGGGGAGGCACGTGTTGATGAAAGCATGGCATATCCAAGGCCAAAAGTACCAGTGCCCCATAAAGAAAGGATTAAAACTGAGAACGTTCCAGTTCCAATAGCTGGGGAAAGATTAAGACTTCTATCCCATTGCCTGTTGAGTAATGCCAGACAGAGGCCTGCAGAACCCCATGCCAGCTGCTAATGGCTATAGGCAGAGCTAGAAACAGATTAAGCACTGTAAAAGGAAGAGGTTAGTTTCATACTGAAACCATGCAAAACACACAGATTAAGGACAGGGAAGCTGGTTGGGAATAAACAAGTGAGAGTTGAACTCTCACCCTAAACAAGGAGTGAGGCTTCTCCAACACACCAGCACAGGAACAGTACCGACACAATGCTGCTTAGCCTCACTGAGATGGGCTGAAAGACAGATGTGTGCTGCTCATCTCCTGCACAGTCAGCTCAGGTCTCCGTTTATGGGGTGTGCTACAAAGACCCTTACAGTGTCCTGCTGAATTTCTCACTGCTGCAGTCGCATCCTACCAGAACATTTGTACATACAGGTTACCACAGACCTGAGGCATGCACAAGGCAAGAGCTGGGCTACAGTATCTTACGCTGCGGAGGGCCAAACACAATGAATCCTGATGAGAGCAGTGTGGGGAAAGCTCAGCACCCACCTGGCATGGTCCCACCACAGGCACAGCGAGCAGACTTCTGCCCTCCACTGGAGCAGAACGTGCAGCAGTGAAACACACCTTGGTGCTCACGGAACTGGCCCTTCACCATCACAGTGAACGGAGAGCCCTGTGGAGGACAAGCAAGCAGAAAGGCTGCTGCAGTGGAAGCTATCAGATGATGTCTCTGGTAGAGGTAATCCCTAGGAAGACTGAAAGCAAATACTTAAAAAAGAAAAGCAGGTAGAGCAGCAGCAGTGCAAGAGAAACAAGGAATGCTACCTGTACATGTTGCCCTTTCACACAGACACAGACGGCGTACACGCCTGGCTCCTCAGGGCTGTAGGATACATGGTAGGTCCCATCACCATTATCACACACTGTTGGCTTGACTGTACTATGAACAGAGAGAAGTCCAAGAGGTCAGTGACTGGCAAAAAATTGCTCTCTATGTGAAGCACTGTTTGGGCTGGGCGTGTGGTCAGCTCCTCACCCTCAGCCTTGTGGGTCTCAAGCAAGCTTAACAGGATGCATGAGCAATGCTCAAGCACGGAGTTGCTTACACACACTACTACTCCTGCTGCTAGGAGCTGCAATAACCATGCAGAGGAAGTCACACAAAGCCAGCTGCACGGCATGAATCTGCAGCAACCCTGAGCGCTGAAAGGAGCAGATGAGAGACACTTGCAGGTCAGATTATCCTGTCAGATAAGAGCCCTCAGAAACGGGGTGAATTCACAGTCTCAGACAGCAGTTACCTCCGGAAGACCCCATGAAGAAGACGGGACATAAACAGGGCAGGTTTGAATCACTTCAGCTGCTGTCCCAGCCACACTGACTCTGAGGAGTTCTAGGTCCCTGCTGCTGAACTCCAAAGAGAAGCTCACTGGGCTCCACAAGAATACACTCTGGTGGACAGGGTGCCAGGGAGAAAGCATCAGCTAGTTATTCAGGGACAGGCTGCCTGCTTCATAGAGATGGAAACTGCTTTCCACAGACAATTATCAGACAGCTCTGCATAGAGGAAGGTGTTCTTCATAATCCCCACTAACTAGTCTTTTGTGCTTTATGACAGTTTATAATCTTGTAGATGTGCAGACTGTATTCCCCACCCCTCACCATTGCACATCAATACAGCTGCCTGCATCACATCCTGCCATGAACTGTGTGGCCATTATTCACACTCATCTGTCGCTGCTGTGCCTCAACCCAAGCCCAGACAGCTTTCAGCAACTGCATGCATGCAAGAACAAGGAACTGAGTTAATGCCGCCACAGCAACCCCCAACCCATCAGGCACAATCCTCCTGTGCACACCTTCTTACCTTGTATGTGCACCTCGACATGCTGGAGGGAAGGGATGGGATCCAGAGGGACCTTGACATGCTTGAGAGGTGCCAGTGCAAACCCCATTGAGTTCAACAAACCAAGTGCAAGGTCCTGCCCCTGGGTCAGGGCAATCCCAGACACAATACAGGCTGGGTGGAGAATGGATTGAGAGCAGTCCTGAGGAGGAAGACCTGAGGGTGCTGGCTGACAAGAAACTGAACATGAGCCAGCTTGAGTGTGTGCTTGAGCCCAGAACACCCCCTTCCGTGTGCTGGGCTGCATCACAAGGAGCGTGAGCAGCAGGTAGAGGGAGAGGATTCTCCTCCTCTACTCTGCTCTCATGAGACCTCCCCTGCAGTCCTGCTCTCAGCTCTGGGGCCCCCAGCACCATAGAAGGTGGATCTGTTGGAGCAAGTCCATGCTGGTTCTGCTGTTGGTCGTTCTGTATCTGATCCTGTCTGCTTTATAGTAACAAGTGCAGCCTGGAAGCAGTTACAAATCATTTGTTCTAGTTGGTAATTTTCCTTGTGGAAACACTGAAGAGCTCAAAGGCAGTCTTCCCTGCCTTTGCTAGAAAACCTCCAAACATGTTGACATGCCCAAAGCTTGCAACAACAGGAGAAAGCACAACAAAGTCCCAACACAGATTCTTCCTCCAGAACATGAACTAGGCATTTCCATCACTTGCCAGAGGCTCCTGGCCTTGGTGGACTGTCAGACCTGGGACAGTCATTCTGGGGTTGTAATGTTTTATGTTCATTAGGTGTTAACAAAAGCAGGAGTCCTGGATGTCTGCTGCTAGGAAGGGGAAGGAGCAACAGCTCATTCTGACAATGTCTAATACCCACTGAGAGCTGAATTCTTTATGTCTCAAATCACTCAAAGACTCAATACAAATCTAAGTCAACACTGTCAAGCTCCACACAGTAAAATACAACCAGTAAGAAACACTGCTATACCAGTGTGAAGAAGAGTAGTGCCCTTTCCAACACATTCTGACCCGCCAGATTCTGATAAAGTAGGAAGCAAGGCAAAGAACCAGGGAGTTCTCAGGTGAAATACCCACCAGTCCCTCTTGTCCTTGTGGGTGATGGTGATCTGCACAGCCTCTCCTCCTCGCCCCATCCGCTCCCCCATGGTGTCATTGCAGAGCAGGGTAAAGCCAGTCAGCTGGTTCTGATGGGCACTCTGGAGATCTGCAAGGCAGAAGAACAGGATCAGAAAGGATTCACTCCAGCCATGACTGCCACCTCCCACCTATTTGGCAGTGCTGTGGTCCCATCAGAGCAACTCAGGACCTTGCTGCTGGGGTGCACAGCTCCTTCCACTCAAAGGGAAATGTAAATATATGAGTGGGGATCAGGAGAATCGACAGCCATAGGCACAGAGATGTCAGGCAGGTTTAGCCCAGGTCTCTATGGTCCTGGGTGGTCTTCCTGCCCCCTCCAAGACCAGCTGGCATCTTCCCAGAAGGCCTTAAGGTGCACAATGTAACCATGAGGGGGAAGGAACAGCCCCACTGTGCAGTGTGGAGCCCCAAGGGCTCAGAACCTACAGTTTGGTATGGAAGAGAACAAACAAGTCCTGGGTCTGTCTCATCTGCTCAGCCAGTGATGGCTGTGCTCTGTTGGCTGATCTGAATGTTATCTGTTTGCTGGCACTGCCCCAGGTCCTTAATAAGCAAATACCCATGAAACCATCAATGTCAGTTATTCCCATGGCAATTCCAGCAGAAGCAGTAAGGGAATTGAAACTACTTGCTCAGCCAGACTGGGGATCTGCAGGGGCCCATGTTGCAGAACAGGAGACAAGAACTGACATTGTAGGCACCATTCCCATCCAAAATAAGCTGTAGTGCTTGCTCTAAGGGTTGCTCTCCTCACACCTGAGCCCCATGCTGAGGTCAGTGATATTGTGGAAGGCAGTTCCATATGCTCTGTACATCTGGATGGAGATAGGCCTCTGCCTCCCTGCCCCACACGGCTTCCATAGGCCCTCAGCAAGCAAAGCAACCTCTGGCAGAGCTCTACCTCTGCCCCTAGGCAATGCCTGGACAGCAAGGAGCCACAGTGCCTAAGCTGCACACCATGTGGGTACAGAGAACGGAGAGATGACTTCAGGCAGTGGTGCATTCCCATCTGGCTGTTGTACAGCTCCCCATTACCTTTCCCATGCAGGGTACATTTGGCTGGATCAACTGCTTTATTGAGAATGGCCCCAAAAACTTCATAGCCGCAACACTGCCCTGCCTTCTCCTGGGGAGAGAACTGGATCCCATCATCCATGCTGGGGTGGGTGTTGTAAGCAACTCTGTTCAGCTTTGCCAGCCGGCTTGCCACCACTCCTTTGGTGATGAGGATCTCCATGTCCGAGCCGCTCGCCAGCAAGTGCTCTGTGAACCCTACGCCTGTCCTCATGTCCAGCAGCAGCTGCTGCAGCTGTGCCTTCTGCAAGCGCAGCAGGTTTACCTTCTGCACCTTCAAGTCCTCCAGCTGCTTCAGCAGCCGGTCCCGGTGCTCTTCAATGGCCTTCACGTAGCCACTGGCAAACAGACAGATCTCCGTGGCCACAGCCTCTGCGCGACTGTGGACAGCACTGCCCATGGCATCAATCTGGCTCAGCGCACTCTCCAGGGTGCCCATGTGCTGCTGGGTGCTCTTCAGCAGCTCCCGTAGGGCATCCCCATGCTTGTGGATGACATTGCCAGGGAAGTCACAGGGGTGCTGTTGGTGTCTGCCCACAGCGCAGTGCTGGCACACTGGCTGGTCGCACTGCTCGCAGAACAGCCTCAGCTCCTCTGTGGGATGGGAAGGGCAGAGGAGAGGCTTCCCAGCCTGGCTGCAATCTTTGCTGTTCTCCAGCTCCGTCACGGTGTGAGAGGCTGTCTTCTTTTGTCTCCTAGAAGAGAGCAACCACACTTCACTTTATGCACGTTGGATATAAAACGAGAACATCGGTGTGAGCTGCTCCCTCCTGTCTCCACTGAAATCCACTCTGCACAAAGGGACTTCGTGTCTCCCGAGGACAAGGCTCCACACAGAAGAGGACAGCATCTGCAAGCAGCTCATTAGAGGCTGCTCTCAAGCTCCCTGCATGCAAAATACTGCTTTCAGACACAAGAGCTGTGTGCCCCACCATGGCCACACACAGAGCAGGGAATGGGCTGTCAGGCTGCTCTACCAGCAGATGCTCCATGAAGCCTGACAGAAGTGGGATACTTGCAGTGCCACCCAGAGCCCGCTGTGCAGGCAGGAGGGTGCTGAGCCCTGCCAACTGAGAAGCAGGCAGGAGGTGTCTCAGCACAGAACTGGCCACTGGCAGTCACTTCTGCAGAGGAACAGGAGGTGCCAGGCTCTTTAGCCTGTGATTTTCACCAGCTTTGAATCTGCTGAGGCAAATGAGCTCTACCATCCCTCAGGGGAAAATCCATTTTAGGCCATTGCCAGAACACAGTCTGTGGTAAAACATTTAACATGCCCACAGCCAAACTCCATTCCCTCCTGGCTGCCAGGTTAGTTCCTGTACAGAGAAGGCCAACGATGGGACACAAAGAACCTGTTATGACCCAGACATCCACCTTGTCACAGGGCACCATTAGAATGTTTCCACTTCATGCTATTTTGCACTCAGGGAACCAGTTATTGAGAAGGATGTAAACACCTTCTCTCCTTCCTTGTCTCCTGCACTAGTGACTTCTGGAGCTCCAAGCCATAAGCAAAGAAGTACTCTGAGGACCAAACTCTATGGAGTTACTCTGGCAACACAAAGCAACCTCATCACAGGGCAGGCAACAGACATTTTGCTACTCCTTTCACTTCCCACTTGTCCCCTTTGGACTAAGGACTTTTTCAAAGCCTTCCAGCAATATCTGCTTAACATCCTTCACATTCCCACTTCCCTGACTCCAGCCTGAGACCTCTCTCAGTTATTCCCAAGGAGTGCAGCAGTGGCACTCAAATATCTTCCCAACACACCAAGGAATCACTTCAAAATGTGTTTTCTTGGCCCACGTTCTGCTCTGCTGTCAACTAGATGCTAGAAGGGTGAGAATGGCAGCAGTAAATAATGTAGGAAGCTGGTTCTGGGGACAATCCTTTCTACTGCTTTACACCTCCTGCAGTTATTTCTGTCCATGCAGCAGCCTGCTGGTATTCAGGGTCTCAGTTTATCACTCGTCAGCACTTGCTGGGGTATGAGGCACTATCTAATGTGAATGGTATGCTGAAAATTACAGCCTGAGGGGGAAAGGTAACTAAGAATCTCAGTCACTTCACCAAGGCACCATGTCTGCAGGGAGGGCAGGGCAGTGAGGAGTATATCCCAGCTCTTTCTGGGGAAAGGATTTGCTAATCAAGTGGAAAGGAGCAGCATTAACTGGAAAGGAGCTGATTAACCCAGGCTGAGGCTTAACTGGCTAGTGCTGCAGAGTGCTTTGTCCAATCCTGCCTGTGGCCTCCTTGCTTCAGAAGGCCATTCACACTTGCTAACACCTTTCTTCCTTAGCGCTGCCTGTCCTCTGCTGTGCTCACAGCCACCTCCTCTTCAACTCCTACCTCTGTGAAGTCATATCTGCTTCCCGCCTTACTGATGTGCCTCCCTCTACACAGCTGCCACTTCTTCAGTCTTCCCCTGTTCCAAGAGAACTGAACCCCGCACCATCAGGCACACTGCTACAGCTCCGGGCCCTGCAGAAGCGCTGAAACAGACTCAGAATCATCGGGGTTGGAAGCAACCTCCGGCAGCTCCAACCCCCTGCCAAGGCAGGGCCACCCAGAGCAGCTCACACAGGAACATGTC
>JBAFWW010039799.1:0-24991 GCA_036873685.1 Agapornis canus
GAACACTGCCAGGGATGGGGCAGCCACAGCTTCTCTGGGCAGCCTGTGCCAGTGCGTCAGCACCCCCACCATGAAGAATTTCTTCCTAATGTCTAACCTAAATCTACCCTCTTTCAATGTGAAACTGTTACCCTTTGTCCTGTCACTATGCGCCCTTCTAAAAAGTCCCTCTCCAGCCTCCCTATAGACCCCCTTTATGTACTAGAAGGCTGCTGTAAGGTCTCTGTGGAGCCTTCTCCAGGCTGAACAAGCGCTCTCACCCTGTCTTCACAGAAGAGGTGCTGCAGCCCTCAGAGCATCTTCATGGTCCTCCTCTGGACTCACTTGAACAGGTCCATGTCCCTCTTATGTTGGGGACACCAGAACTGTACACAGGACTCCAGGTGGGGTCTCACAAGCGCAGAGTAGAGGGGGCCACGCTCCTTTTGATGCAGCCCAGCATACTGTTGGCTTTCTGGGCTGCAAGCACCTATTGCTAGCTCATTTTCAGTTCTTATCGATGGAATAGCCAGTCTGTTCTAGTAGCATGTTGCCATCTGAAATCTCCATTAGTGAGGCTGCATAAATACCTCACTGTTGCCAGGCACATCCCTAGTCTCCTAAAAGATTGCAGACCCTGTCCTATGAAGGTAGCTGCAGCAGATGCGCCTGGTGGAGGTGCAGCACCCACCGATGTGCAGCACCCACTGATGTGCAGCACCCACCTGTTGAATGGGAATGTAGTTCTAGCACCGCCTGTGATTTTGAACTTTGCCTAAGGACAGGTTTCTGTTTGCAGCTTTCTACATTTGGTTTACTTTGTTTGCTGCTGGTTTTTCTGGCAAGCACGCTTACTGCAAACAAGGATGCTGAGCAGAAAATTCAGCTCAGCAAATTAGGCAGAGGTTCAAGATTAGGTCACCAGCAAGCAGAGGGAAATGGGTATAATATGGCAGTAAAAAGGAGCACTAATATTCTAATTTATTGGCACCCTAAGGCCTCTGGCATGCTCACAGAAGGTAACAACAACAATAAAAAGGCAACTTGCCCAAATAAACCACGAAGTAGGAGGCAAGCTAACAATACAAGAAATACATGGAAATGAACATAAAATTACAGAGTAACAGAGGCGTGTTCCCATTAATTTACTGTTCCTAAAAAAAAGGCAGAAGTCTGTATGCATGGAACTCTCAGAGTGCTTGGAAGACTTAAACAAAAGTTGTTAGGTTTGGGGTATGTTCAGTTTTGCCCATTGAAATTGCTGTTATAAGCAAGGCAAGTCTGGGGATATTTTGTGGAGAGCTCAGGAATCATTAATGGAAAGCAGTGTTGGATGGAATTTGCTGAGGCTTTAGAGTAATCCCGTGCTATCATCTTTTCTAATCTTGAAACATGCTGCAAGAAAACAAGTCTAGGACTGAGGAGAATATTCAAACACGCCCAAGCTTGCCCTTGTGTTCCATGTGGTTTTTAACCCCTGCTCCAATTCCACTTCTTCCAATTCCTGCAATGAAATGAAGTGGATGCCTGAAAGAAGTTCTTCCCATTAACTTCCACCATCCTCCCCTGTCGTCATCTTTGTTATGCAATCAGTCCATTACCCTTGGTGTGACAATCACCTAATTTCTGCGCTGAAATCTCCCATCTCTTTTCCCGTGATAATTGTAATACATTCACCCAACAAATGCACATTCACGTCACTGGTCAAGGCTGGAGAACTTTTACCTTCACTGTTCCTGTGCTCATCCATCTCTCTGTCAAGCCCAGGGGCACATGGGGCAGCGTGTACTCTTCCAGCTTGCTCAACTGCCTGGTGGAACAAGCGTGCTTTCAAGTCTGACAGTTCATAAGAGCGTACCTTCTTGCTTCAGTTTGGTGTTGAGCAAACCCCCACTGCTGCCTGTCAGCTGTCTTTATTGTCAGCTGCATCCCTGTGGGTCCCTGAAGGTTATGTTTTGGCCTTGTATAACAAACAGTAGTTGTATTGCTTCCACCACCCTGTATGCCAAAGTCTTACTATTTTGGCCAGGGTATGCCAGATACCACAATATGGTCTGCTGATTTTTTACCCGCGTCTCCACACAGAAGTCAGTGCCAAAGGATCTTCTGAAAGGCATATCAACACTAGATCTGTTTATGCTACAGCATAATCACTGAGAAATTCCAGACATGAATCCATGATCTGATTGCACCACATTCTTCTCTGCAGTAGAAGGCAATTTGGTGCCAAGTCAGATGAGTGAGTTCAGGCAAGGGGAGAGGATTGATGCTTGTGAGAGAGCTGTATGTAGCAAAGAATCCATGTCCCAGTCCCTTTTGTCACACTATTCTATCCCTACAGAAATAAATGAAGAAAAAAGGTTTGGGGCATGGAACCAACTGTTTCAAACGCATGCCAAGGCAGTTGATTACCACACTGCTATAGTCAGAGACAGTATTCCCATTTGTCTCAACTATGTTTCCTACCATCCAAAATGACACAGAAAAATTAGGGTTAGTGGCTGGAGACAGTTCCCAACCAAGGCTGGAACTTCATGCAGTGGAAAGGGGCAGGCAAAGTTCCTTCCTGGACCTCTCAAGAGGGGACACCAGTTTCCCATGCATTACACTGATGGCTGTGCATTCCTGACAGCCATTACTGATGCCACTGTGGGCATCCAGAATCTTCCTGCTATCACTTTCCTACCAGACCATGTAATACAGGGAAAAAAAACAATGTACCCAGAGAGTTGGAAGATCTGCATGTCTCATTCCTTGTCCACATTTCTTGCTGCCATAATAGCCTCAGGGAAGCTAAGTCAAGGGACTCTGACATGAGCCTTGCTGGCTTCAGACAGATTTCTGGCAATAAGAAATGCCATTTGTATATTCTTTTTTGCTTTGTCTACTACTGACGTTTACCCAACATTTCTTGGGCATATGGTAACATCGTCTGAAGATACAGCTTGCCAAACAGAGATGTGAAACTTGGCTTGAAAACTCTTGGTCTACAGCCAACTTCTTTCTCATTTTGCAGGTGAGCATTTCCTTCATGGACAGACAGATAACCACTGATGTGGTGGACAGAATGTACAATGTCCGTGTGCTCTTTCCATTTTTTTCCCTGTTCAGGTCAATTGCAACAGTTGCTTCATTCCTGGAACTGGGGAACTATTTTAGATATTTGACAGCTCAGGGGTTTTGGTCCCTAGGACAGAAAAAAATCTGTAGCAATATCCTAGACCTCACACGAGGGCAGGTGGGTTGCAGAGATTGTGGTTGGTTTTTCTTTCTTTAGCTTACCTTCAAGACTGTAATATTCCTTCGTGAATTCAATGTAACCACCCTATACTACGGTCAAAAAAGCACCTATTCCTGCACACAAAGGCATTGAATCTCACACTCCAAGTACCGTATTTGGATGACCATAAGATGTGTCATAGTTCTACTCAGACATGCTACCTTGTCTTCAGGGAGAGGAAATCCTTTTTCATACTATAGTAAGAAGATCCTCATGAGAGGTTCTTCTCAGGCTGAGCGTACCACGATCCTGTTTTCTACTTTTGTAAAGCAGCTTCTCCTGTTCTTTACTTTATTCAGCCTTCTCTTTCCTAGCATAGATCTTTCCTAGACTGTTCCCTAGAATCAAGGTAAATTGTCTCTCTATAAATTCACTTAAGATACACTCAACTGTGATCTGTACCTACTGTCTCTCACTAGCGGTAATCACATATTCTCACACCCAGGTATCTTGAACTTTATAACCAAGATTAGGTAAGAGCTCAGAAAGAACCCAGTTTCTCAGTCGTACTTAAATGTCATGTCTCTCACAAGGCCAGTATTTGACATCTGCATGACTTCCCAGCATAGATTACAGCATAATGCCTTGTGTCAGAAGAAGCTAAGACTGCCAGGTCTTTTCAGCCGGCTTCCCACATACGGTGTTCCTGGGAATCTAGCTCAATTTCTCCCCAGTAGTTTCTGAATTTAATCTCAAACATCAGATAATAAATCTTGCTGTTCCGAAGCTCTGGTTTCAAGGGACACAGCTGTCTTTCAGACCTCCATCATGAGAGAGCTTTCTCTTCTTTTTTTTTTTCCAGAACCAGCTCCCTTTGATGTGAGCAGCTTCAGACCCACAGGGGCAGAGGCTGTTAAACTCTTACCTAGGGACTGTCAAAGCCTGTTACCACAATCTGGTCACCAGAGCTCAATTACAGTGTCTTCACAGGGAAGTGTTCTCACTCTCGTCATCCAAAGAAGCATACTCCATAGCTTTTAGCAGGTATCATGCCACTGGAGAGAGGCCTGGGACTGGTATTGCGCTTGGTGTGGTGCTGCTGAGCTTGTTCAGAGATAACTGCTCTCCAAGTGAAAAACAATGAGCTGGGTTTTGGATAGCACCAGGCTCTGCATGAACTCAGAGCCAGGAATAGAGGCTGCTTACCCCTAGCCAGTGTCCTTCCAGAAATCCCACACACTGAGACTGCAGTTGAGATGGATGTGAGGTCAGAACTTACCCTCTGTGGCTCAGACATTCTCCAAGTCTGGTGCAAACATCCATCCAGGTGGATTGTGGAGTGGGCTGCACTGCTCAGGTACCAGGAAGCAGTCTGTCTGTGTTAGTATTAAGGTGCTCTCGGTTGCTTTCTGAAGTTCTTCCTAGTTCTTCATAGAAAATGAAGAGGTGGAGCTTTTTGCTTTAAAGCTGTTACACAGTTTGAAGTGACACAACAAAGCTTCCATCTACCTAATAGTGGCCAGTCAGATGCTGGCAAGGGAGAACTGAGTGTCAATTGAGTGAAAGAACTCTTCCACCATGCATTCGAATAGTGAGTGTCCTGTGAGCAACCGTGTTATCAAATCCAACATTATCTCCTCTCAAAGGGTGCAGGATGCCCAGTCCAGGCAGTCCTGAGATTATGTCAGCTCACTCTCAAAGGATGTAAACCAAACCCCAGACAACTCGTGCACTGGAGGTTTGAGAGTGCTGCCTGCTGTGGGCAGGGATGCAGGCTCCCAGATGTCTCTGCCCGGGTACAACTCGCACAGAACTCTCTGCATAGAACAAGTTCTTGTATTTAAGTTGTTCAGGGTTTCTCATTTCTGTGCCTAGTTTAATCACAATGCCTTGCCACTGCTTCGTACCTTAACTGATAAACTTCTTCAGTAAAATTAGGGATAAATGTGTATTTGCATTAAAAAAAAAAACTATAGTGCTTAATTAGTGAAAAAGGCCAAAATGCGACCACTGATTTTTAGTGACAGTGATTTGGAGACAGATATTTACCACACTGTCTATCACACTGTGAAAATTAAGAATCACAACATCACCTACTCCAGGCTTTCAGAGACCAGATCCGTCCCCAGAAATCCATAAACGCAAAGTACCAGCTCTACGTTTATTTCTGAATAGCTCAAGTTTTGATGTGTGCCAAAATTCACTGGTTTTAGGAGATTAGTTTATGAACAACCTGACGTTCTCAGTGAAAAATGTTTCTGCCAGGGTTGAGGCTTTAAATTCAACATATTAATATGGTTTGAATAGGTCCCTCGTAGCTGGGTGTCCGGTCTGTGCTATATGACCGGTTGCTCCTTCTTGTATCACTGTATGTATCTTTATCTGCATGTTTAATTCACAGTAACTTTCATGTTTACTTCCAAATCTCTGATAAAAAAGCTGAATAGGGTGGGGTGGGTGTTTATGGAGCCCTGCTAGAAACAGCCACAGTCAGAGATCATTCTACAGCTACTCTCTGAGAAGCCAAATTCATACAACACCTGTTTAATGGGGCTTGTGTATAGTTCTTTCTAAAGAAGGCAGTATGGAATACTAAGTCAAATGCCTTGCTGCAGTTTAAATAGCTCCATATATCCTCCAAATAGTGTTCCCCTGAAAAAATGGCCTCAGGCATTTTTCACCAGTGTGGCTTTCTGTGACACCACGCTGTCTGGAACGAGTCTTTCTGTCCTTTGAAATACTTTTTCAGTTGTACCTTATCTTAGCTCTAATTCCATGATTTTTCCTGGGGCTGAGGTCAGTTGCACTGCCTCCTGGAGACCTGGTTTGACCCCTTCAGTCTGTGAGTACTGGGACACCAGGGCTCTTCCAGCCTCCTCAAACTTCCCTGCTGTTAACAATTAACTAGAGCCAGACAGAGTTCTCCTCAGTCTCCAGGCCTCAAGGATGCATGTTCTCTAGCTGATTTTAAAGTATGGATAGCTAGCTGATAAACTTAGCTGCTTAATGGACTGGAAAGACAACATCCTGTTTGGTAAGAGCATTTTTGTCTTGCTTCTGTCAAAGAGAGGAAAGAGCTCTTGAACATGCCTGCATCATAGCAAAGAAAACCCAAATCTGCATGCCTGCAGTGGGCCTGTTGCTGAGACTTTGGGGGTTTGTTTTGGTTTTTTGAATTACCATTAAGCAAAATCCCTGTTGTGTTATTCTTGTCAGGCACAGATACTTTAAGCTTTCATTAGCAATTAATCAATACAAATTTGAGGCTATAAAGTTTGTATTTCTCTAAAGTATTAAAAATAGTTATTTTCTTTTTTTATCCCATTTACTTTGTTTTATTTTTGTTTCTGATTTTGGTTATTATGTTTGTCTAACCACTGAACCATTGGCTTTTAGTCAAAGATGTCTTCTTTCTTGTCTCCAAAGCCATGGCTCCAGGCAAAAGTTTTCCATTTTCATTCTCTCTTTTGCGTTGCTTTTTTCTTCCCAATGTAATTTTTCTCCCCACCTCTGAAGCCCTAAGGATACGGTAGTAATGGGGATCCTGTGTTCAGCCATGCTGTATGGAACTTAACTGCTTCTAGGCCAGGAGGCATCCGCTCCTTATGCTTTCAGGGTGAGGTTTGGGAAGCTGCTGGGAAGAAGGCTCAGGGAGGAGGAGAAGGCAGTGTGCACTCTGCTGTTCTCCTATCATTGCCCCCTCCACTGCCTTCTGGCAGAACTATAAAGCTTTACATTGCCATTATATGTACACTGGCAATTTGCTGCTACCCTGGTCCTACCCACTCTTTCTCAGGTCTGTCCCATTTTCTTGCTCAGGCCCCCACCAGCCTTAGAGATATATCTTACCTTTTCCCAACCCAAGAGTCAGCAATTCTGTCCCAAATATCACACATCCCTCTTGTTCCTGCCCCAGTGACACCCATTCACAGTCACAGAAAGCTCTTGTCCCTCTTCTCTCTCCCAGGAGCAGCCCTGACAGTTCCCTTCACCCTTGCACAGAGGAAGTCATAGCAAACTTTCCAGTTTCCTCTGTAACAATCCATCTAAAGAACCAAGCTCAAGGTCCCATGTTGAGGGGCAAGGGGAGTCACCACATAACAGCCACAGCACACACTTTTGGTCATACACTATTTCTCATGGTGGATAAAGAAAGCTGAAGTCCGAAAGCATCTGTCGTGTTGGATTCAATGCTTTTGAACCATCTTCTATATTGTTACAGACTTTGATATTGTACTTGCTTATGAAACTGCTGCTACCTGTCTTCCAAACAGATGTCTCTGATAACAGCACTTTCTTTTTCCCCTCTTCACATATTACAGACAAGTGATTGTAGGGAACCAGATAGAAGAAAGCAGTTCCAATGGTGGACATACTCACTGCGATGATCTCAGTGGCCCATACTCAGAAGTGGTTGCTTCTCAAACATGCACCTCCTTTTCAGATGAAACTGGCATTCATGGAAGGACCTGAGCCTGAGTTAGAAGTGGAACAGGTTAAACAAAGCCAGCAGGACGGTTCTCCTGGCTGCAGAGGGATCAGTGCTGTGACTGTCTATTGAACACTGGTACCACAAACCTCAAACAGTTCAGGAAGAGAAGGAGAATAATAATTTCTGTCAACAAAGGACAAACCTGAAGAGTCCTGGACACGTAACAGGAAGTGCTAACAGCCGTATTTGAGCAGCGTTGCTGGAGTTGCCTGGTCAACATTTTAGAGGCTCATGATGATGATAACTATAAAATTTCTCTCTTTTCTGCATAAGGATTCAGAGTCAAGCCCCTCTCCAGTGATGTGGTACAAAGGGTGTGCTGCCAGTTGAGTGGTTCACATTAAAACCCATCTGACTGCAAGCAGCTTTACTCCTCCAGCAGGAAGTCTATTCCAGTTATGCCCCAAGTCCTGTAAAGAGTTCTGCCTTGCTCACCTGAATGCACACTGAGTTCTGTTACCCTCAGGGGTATCTCTGCAGCATCAGTTTTCACTGGGTTGACTTGCTGTGAAAGAAAGCAGCATCCTGCTGGTCTTACTGAACAGGCAGCATAACCAGTATTGTGTATTCACCATGAGCACCACAAGTCATCTGTTTCTGGCTCTGTCCTCAGGTCACACTCATCAGCTGCATTTTCATGACTTGCTCATCCTCTGAAAAACAAGCAACAATGTCATGTGCAACAGCCAAAATAAAACCTTGCTTTTAGAAGGGTTGCAACTTGCTTCACTATCTTAAAGGTCAGCAGTTCCCTCATGGATATGGAATTTACTTCATTTAGTTTTCCATTAAAAAAAAAAAAAAGGTTTGCTTAAAATTTATTAAAACACAGTTAACCTAGAGCAGCCTTTAAAAAACTAATGGCAGCACTGAGTCTTACTGAATAAAGTCATTAGCTTTACCTGCTGCCAGCAAATACAGTTTTGCTACCAATAACCATTTACTTTTTGCTCCCAGTCTTAGATGGTAAGATGGAAAAGAAACCTAATATCAAAACAATCTTGAAATGGTAGCAGTTATCCAGGCATTATAGAAAGAGATGTGTGTGTGGAGACTGACAACATACTGTCCCACATGCGTGTTTAGCATTTATATCAAAGCTGGCAAAGCCACAAAGCCAACACTGTGTTTCTGCACCAGTTGCCTGCTTTGGGCTGGGGCTGACAAATCATTTAACAGAAGCTACAGACCTCTGTGAGGGTCACAGCAGCTTTTGAGTGAGGTGGAGAGGACGGGTTCTGCTCTCTCCACCTCTCCCTGCCCATGGAGCTCCACCAAACACAGGCAGAACCAAGAGAAGGTCAACAAGAGTGTGAGGAACCCTTAGAGCTTCAGTAAGGCAGAGGTGGGACTGCCGAGTCGGGCTGAGGAAGGCAGTGAGGGCTGCAATGTGTTTACAGCTGCTAAGCCAGCTGCTGGGCTGAGGGCAACACAAAATTCATTTGAAACTTGAGGAGAAGCTTAGAAATTTCATATCCCCATGCAAGAACTCCTGTGGTGAAGCACTGCCAGAGCAGCCTTGTGCTGTGTACAGTGGGCTGGGATGTTACCAGAGAGCGGGTGGGTTGGGCTGTGTTAAAAAACCTTAAACACTAGAGACAGACCAAACCACCAGGCATATGTTTGTGTTGTGGGGGGTTTTAATCTCCTTATTCTTAACCTCGGAGATAAACACTTCTGTAGGTTGCTCCTTGCGCAAACTGACTACTACTGGTGTTGGGCTTGGAAACTCGTCAAGGTGTCAAGGCTGTGGAGTCAGACTGAGTCATGGGCGGATGGGAAAAATGAGGAAAGCCTCCAGGAACTGGAAGTGCCACATGGATGAAGATGTATCAGAGACCCAAACATTTCCATCAGTCAACTCAGATGGCCCCAAAAGCCTTCCCCTTCCCTCAGATACCCTTACCTCACAGGAGGCACGTATCAACTACCTTGCTGGCACCAGTTCTCCCACTGCAAGTTGGGTCTGCCTTTAACCCCACTGCAATCACACATTATCATCAAAGACAGTCTGAAGAGAACCCAACCACCCAGACTCATTTTCCATCTCACGGATGCAGCAAGTGCACATCAATCACTCCCACCATGTCTGCCTGCCCTGAGCCAGAGCACCTCTCCTGTGCCAGTTCTGCACTGCCTCCTCTCCCTGACTCATGACAGGCTCCCTCCTACCACCCTGTTTTTCAAGAACCTCTTCCCTACAAATGGATTCCGAGGGGTTTTCTGAAGGATGTGAATATTCCCATTCGTAACAGCAGGTGTTCTGTCATTAGTTGCACTGGAACATTACTCATGCCCCTTTTGAATTACCTGAAAATGGAAGGCATACAGTATGGAGTATATAAACAGTAATAAATCATATGCAGAATGCAAGCCTAACTTACAGCACCTAGGGAAGTAGGGAAGAGAGAAATGCATTTGTTTCTGTAGTATTTCCGTATGTACCCATCTCAAGGCTCTTCCAGTGCACTTTTATTTCCCCTTCCCCCAGAGACCTCTGTTAAGAGGCCTTCCCTGTGTGGTCTGCAGCATTCATGGAGGACTGAAACGCTGCACCCACCAGCCAATATACTGTGACTCAAATCAACTCATGCTGCTCATTCAAAGCCGTAGCTGACCTCTATGAGAAGGTTTATCCCACACCACTATCCCCACAAACCCCAGTTTGCCCAGTCGCTCATGGTACATGAAGTCCTCTCCTGCTAACATGTCAGGTGCACTTGCCTGAGCACTGGCACCAGCAGCCAAGCACCAAGATCCATTCCATATCCTGAGGAGCCCAGCCTCTGCCCCAGACTGTACATGGTCTGTACCACAGGCATGCCAAGAAGCAGGATGACCTTCTGGGTCGTTGTGAATTCTGAGTGAAAGGCTTAAAAGGCCTGTCCTGGCAATGCCTTCTGAGGGCAGCCCACAGCCGCTGGGCCAGCTGCAGAGCACTCTGGAGCTCCATCCCTGTGGTTATCATCACGACAGCATCAAAGTGAGTAACTTGTGTTCAACTGTAGAACTCCTTGTTAAAACACAGGGCCATGTATGGAGCAGGTTTTCTATTCCCAAGTGCTCTCCATGATTTGTTTTCATCAACCTTAATTTCTTAAAATAATGACTCTCCATCTGTATGATTTATTCAAATGCATTTTGAGTATGTTGGCAGTAATTCAGGCACACAAATCATTACATGCTAACCCTCTATGGCTTTTAAAGATACTTGGCCGTTGTTTTGAGGAGCACTTGATAATAAACTTTTAATTGCCACATTGCTTAAACTATACTGAAGCTCAGATATTGATATTTTGGTAACAGCAGTATTGGAAACACGAACAAAACATTACAAGCTAGGGAGGAAGAACTCACTGATGGGCGTTTCTGGATACTTATCCTGTAAGATCATAATTTGTGGTCGAATACTTAGGGTGGATTCATGTGCAGCCGGGCAGGATTAAGATACACACACATTAAGGAAAGCATCCCAACATGCAAGATGGACGTAGTCATGGTCTACCCAAGATTTGGGTAGAGAAAGTACGTTTCTGCATTGCGGTCCTCTGGTTGAATGGTCTTACCTCATTTAATTCTCTCAAGCGAATCACGATATAAATCACTGGTAGATGTGCTCAGTCCCTCAAGAAAGCCGAAAAACTCCCCCCCTATGTGTTACGAGTATTTTTTCTTTCCAGTTAGGTGAGATGGAAACACGTCTTTTGCCAGAGGAACTCCTCTGGTTTCATTCTGATTGGTGTTTTTGTTTTAATTAAATAAAGGGTTTGGGGTATTTTTCGTTGCAAAGAAGATTTCTTGATATCAGAGGCTGAGGATGTTGCATGACACAGCATTTATCCTCTAATGGGCTTGCAGCGTTTTCAAGAAACATTTGCTATTTTTACATCAAGTCTTCATACAGATATCATGGCTTCTTTAGGGCAAGGGGATTTATGTGCAGAAACAACCCTCATTATTTGAGTCTCACTTTATTAACAAACCCCAAACAACCAAAATTAAATAACCATCACAAGCAGTTTGCATTTCTGCTTTTTGCCCTGCACAGAATTCGTACAAAGTACATAGGCACAACACATTCACAAGTCAATTTAATAAATTCTGGTTTTACATTCCAAAGGCTTGAGCTCAGGCTCTGCATGTCTGCGTATCTGCAATGGGACAGTAAACTGCTCTCCAAGCCTCATTAAAGTAACCTCTATCAGATTTCACAGAGAATCAATAAGCAGCAAGTCATCTCGGTTTTAGTTCTGTCTCTTCAGAGTGGAGAGAAGATGGGCCTTTACTGTGAGTCCCATCAGTGCTTGGACTTGATCTTAAAGGTCTTTTCCAACCTCGCTGATTTTACGATTCTGTCGCTCTATGATCAGGACTTTTTCTAATAAACAATGTAACACAGGAGAATAAAAACAACCAGCTCCAATATAAATGCTTTCAAAAGCCATTTAATTTAAAAACAAGGAGAATCCCAGACCATGATGATTCCAGGTTTCAGTCTTCTGTTCATACTGGCTTAGAGATATATATATAGTGAAAGAAACCAGGTTCTTCAAGAACAGTGAACCATCATGCCTAAGCCTCTGACAACCCATTCTTTGCAGTTATACCACATTGTGGTGAAGCTTTGTAGTCTTTTTTCCCCATATTATACTGGAGAAAGGACAGATTTTGACTACATGGGCACTGAAATACAGTCCAGAGGCAATGCACTAAGCAATCTTTTTTGGTTCTTCATAAAGTTAAAAATGCCTGTAATAAAAATGATATGAATAACATTCAGTGTCCCATACTGTTCAAGAAAAGGGAAATTATAGCTATAACGTTCCACTGACAGATGATGAATACAATTTTCCCCCCCTGAGTTTGCACATAGTAATAAAATATTGATCTTTATGACAAGTTAGCTTTGTACAGAGAACAGTTCAGGAGGGTTTCCCAGCTCCCACCAATGATGACAGAGCATATAACACTCAAGATTAAGTGTTAGTTCACTGAATTAATGCCTCAGTGTAGCCAAGTAAAGGGTTTTGCAAAGAGCCATAATAGTTTCTTCTCCCTGTTTATGAGTTTCCAAGTCATCATCATTTAGTTTATCATCTGTACTACTGCAGATCAATTTGACATGGGTTATTAACATATCTGGCTCCTGTGCTCCAAGCCACATGTCCCCAATGTACACAGAAGTCAGGAACACACAAACAGCTGTGGAAGAAAAATCAGAGAAAAATCAGTGCAGACATTCTTCTATTTCCAAGTGCAATACAAACCCAAACCACTTTACCTCCAGACCTGCGTTTTAAAACAGTTTCCTAACTCCTTTCCCTAGGTGTAAAATCTGTGCGGTGTTTGCCCATGCAAACCCAATGATTCCTCCTCACACTAAGGGAAGAAAACAGGTATTTCATTTTTTAGCACAACCTTCTGACCTCTTTAAATAAAACAGTTTGAATACTGACCTGTGGCTTTTGCTGTCAAATGATAATATTGAACAGCATACAGATCAGAGCCCATGCCCACATGGACTCCTTTGTTGCAGACGTTTTCCCCCTTGCAATTACATTTTTTATACCTCAACTGAACTTCATTTTAGTCCTAGAAAGGAAAGTTTCTTTGAAGGAGTGTGACTGTAGAAGCCCCTACAGCGTGACCCTATTCTGTGCTATCAATCCCTGCACCCATCCCATCGAAGGCATAGTTCCGCCCATAGCAGGAGAATGGAACTAGATGAGTTTTAAGGTCCCTTCCAACCCACCCCCTTATATAATTCTGTGACTACTGCCTTGTTACATGAGTGGAAAGACAAGTTACCTTTCTTGTTCACGTCCTCTTCCGTCTCTGCTGACAAGCACAACATTTTCACGAGTTCATGATAGCTGTTGTTGGTCAGGCCCTGAGCATCCATTAGGTGAAGCATGACTGAACTGAACAAATAGAACTCTTTAAAGTGTCCAGCTGTCCCACTGCTGGCCTCACAGACCTGCGTGTAAAACTTGAAGATGTTGTTTCTCAGCATCTCATCCTTGAGCATCTCCTGCACTGCCACTGGATGTGGCAAGATGCAATTCTGTAGCCAACGCAGAACTAATGACACGTTTGGCATGTTGAGGCTGTGTTCAACCATGGACTTCACCAGCCATTTAGTTACTACGTAAGAGGATGCGCAGGTAAGATCGACTGCTTCATCTGCAAGCTCAGCAGATTTGGGAGGCTCCCCTTGATGTTTGATAGGTGGTGCTGGGAAAACAGGTTCCCAATGGGCAAGTATGGAATTCAGATGATCTCTGCATTTCTCCAGCTCAGAGGCTTTCAGGTCTGCAGCAGTGTCATCTTCTCTTTCTATCTCATTCTTTTTCCGAATGTGATGATATGCACGAGATGAGGCTGGAGGCTTGTTCTTTTCTTTAATATTTTCTGTAAGAAGAAAACCACCACCAAAACATCAGATACTCCACAGGACAAGATACTGCAAGACAGACAGTACTATGTGTCGATTCAGTTGCTAAAAGGATAAGCACTAGCCTCATTTAGCAGCCTAATTGAGCCTGTGCAATTCAGAGCAAATGGGCTACAGGCAGCTCTCAGTGACTCACAGGCTGAAGCAGTTGTCTGAACTGGATTGCCTAACTTTGAGGTGAGTGATAATGCCACCCAGGCCCTGGCCCACAGCCCAGCAAAACCAAGGCAGTATTTCAGAGGTCCACAAGACACAGTTTTGCCAGAAAGGCTACTTGATCTTAAAGGTTTTTTCCAACCTAATTGATTCTATGATCCACAGCACCTCATGGGAAATGCTCGAGCTGCTATCCTGTGGGCTAGCAAAGGCATAGCACATGCCTGCCTGTGGAAGGTATCAACACAGCCACGCTGCCGCTGTGAAGTGGCACAGGCTAAAGCAGCGAAGCCTGCCTTCCTCCAGCACAGCCATGTCCTGGATGAGTGTCTGTTTGGAGGTGTGCTGTCAGCCAAGGCAGGTGAATTTTTCACTTTAAGGAAAGAGACAAGCAGCCAAACTTTGTGATGTGGGGATGTCCTCTGTTAGACGCTGCCCATGCCATGGGGAGCAGCACAGCTTCCAAACAGTAACAGCCCTTTGCCACCACCGTACCACACAGAGTGCTTTATGGCTATCTGCTTTCTGAAGTCAGTGAGAAAATCATCAGAAATGCCAACTACATGCATGTCAGCATTCCTCCTGGGGGCTGTGGGGGATGGGAACAACTCTTGAAATATTACCTGGGAAACAAGATTCCAGATAAGGGTCCACTTTTTGCAAGTGCTTTATAAGCTCCTGAGGCTTGGAGCAACAGATTTAAAATAAATCAATCAATCAATCAGTGAGTTACAGATGTCACTGTAATAATTCTCTGAAAAATCCTCAGAAACACACTGACGTTTAGTTTAGAAAGACTAAAACTCTGGTAGCATCCCTTAAATACAGGGACACCTTAATACATACAATATATTATACATAATACAGTGACACCTTAATACACACAAGGCTGTTCAACTGATACAGAACAGTAAAAAAAAGATGGAGAAGCTTCCACGTACACCAAGAGCAGTTGTACTTGCAAGAAACTAGCATTGTTTATGCTGTTCACTACAAAGTTCCTTGTACATTTTATTCACAGAGATGACAAGAGAAGTCATACAAATCCAAATGTAGTTTTGCTTTCTTCCTACTCTGATGGCAGTAAGAACATTTAATATTTGCTTGCTTTACTGGTAAGTTTTTACCCATATTTCACTTTCAGGTCCCACATCCACGCTGAGAACAATTCAAACCTTTAAGCACAAAGCCTCCGGGTACTGGGGGTTTTTAAGATTTCATTTAAGAATACAAATTTTCAAAGCCTGACACTAGATTTGCAACTACCCTTTGTTTTAAAACTCCTTCCTCCTTTAAAACTGTGTTTCTCCAGAGTTTCCAGAATTGAGTGCAAGTTAGAAATCACTACGACAAAGACCTGAAAAACTGACTTTCTGTTTCTGTTCTTCTTCCCCCGACCTGTATCAGACTGTCCAAGAAAAGAAACTAACTCAACTTCCTACAGTTCCCCTCACTTGCCTGGTTCACTCGTAACAGCCTCAACAATCTTAATTTCCTGAAACATTTTAGTACTCACTAAGCAACTCTTTGATTTGGTATTTCTGAGCAAGAGTCCGCACATCCTCTTGCAGTTGCAGGTCTTTTCTGATGACACTCCACTTATGCAGCAGCAGCAGGATCTCTTTGTTTGAGAGAACGCTGTCATTCACAGTGAACCGGCTCATTTCTTTGAAGGCCTCAACAACTATAGCACGATATTCCAGCACAGAATTGAGTGTACTGAAAAACTGAGTCAGTTTGGCTACATCCAAATTAGTCCTATGGAAAGAAAACGAAAGTGCCATGTATTTTTCTGCATGTTAATCCATATAAACCAAAACACAATGTACATAAAATACACAAAACAAAATTCAGGGGGTTTCTCCTTACAGTTTCTTCCTACAGTTTTCTCCTGCAGTTCTCTGCACATATACCTTGGTTTCTCAAGATGCCAGTAGTAATTAGTTTCATTCCCACTGAATCCCTAGTGCTTTGCTCCATTAGTGTTTGGCAGAACAGACCATAAAACACAGTCTTTGCCCTCCTGCCTGTAACTAACAAAGGCAGATGGCACACAAGGAAGAGGCAGAGGTCTGGAGCTTTCCCTGCTCTTCTTTATTTCTCATCAGTTGTCAAAAATTTGGAGAAATAAAAACAGTTTCTCCAGGCTGTGGCAATACTTTGCATGAAGAGCTGCAGGTGCTGTTATGAACCCAACAGAACTGGCTATCCATCTACTTTCTGCTATTCCTGATGCAACTGCTGTGCTTAGACAGGTTATGTGCTCTAGATCTGGAGAGAAGAGACTGACCCTTTCTCAGCACTCTGGTCTAGAACTTTACACAGTGTCTCCTGCTACAATTTGCACATGTGGTACAGACACAGGAAGTCTGAAACTTCAGAGTGTGAAAGATCCTTGTAGCAAATAGCATTGCTAACTGTGGGCTCTAATCCAGCAGGAAAAATGTGAAACACAGCAGCTTAATAAATGGCCAGTACATAAGGATGTAGAACTTGACCGTAACTGCATCAGCTGTTATTCCCCACATATTTAAACAGTTAAACCTTCCTGTCAAAGAAATCCCATCAAAACTCAAGATTCAAACTGAAGGGGAATAAAAAGCATTACACTACCAGTGACCAGAAATTCCTCTGGCCTTAGTAAATTTCACACTGGGTAGAGGATGAGACGCAAATTGTTCAATAATAATAAACCCCAACAAAACAAAAACCCCCAAACCCAAAAGCTCTTACCGAATGTGCTTGATTAATGTGATCAAAACATACAGAAATTCATTTACAAGCTGAATGGGAAGAAACTTCCTGTTCTCCTGGGATTGATTCTTGACTTCTCTTTTGCCTCCTAAATTTGTTAGCCATAGAGTGTGGAGTAAGGAAATAATTTTATTTAATATCTTGTTTTCCAGAAACCTGAAAAACAAACAAACAAAAAAGGATGCAATCATCCATTTGCAAGGCCAATCCTAACCAGGAACCAGTCCAGCACCTAGACAGGATCATATTCCAGTGCACTTTGTGGTGCCATGAATGGAAACAGGTGCCTGTCAGCTAGAACCCCATCAGGACATGAGAACATGGCACCCCTTTGAAGCCCCAGCCACATGGAGGCCCTGGTTATCGTCCTCTTCTGGCCTTGCTTCGGCTGGGGACACACAGCAGTATCACGGCCCTGGCATGAGAATGGTGATTTCTGAATTGCTCTGCCAAGTATTCCATTACATTGCAACCATTGACATTATTTCTCTAGAGCAGTTACTGTTCAAGACAGCATGGTTCCTTATGTTCCTAAGACTTTAAGTAATAACAGTATTGCTTACAGCACAATATCAGAGTACCAAAGTAAATATGGTTTCTAAGGAGGGAGGGAGAAATCTCATTTCATATGGAAGACACAATACTACTTCTCAAAAGTACAATCACAAAATAAGTATTGGGTGCCCGACGCCAAATCCAGGCTTTTTCACTTCCAAATGTACCAAATTGTACCAAAGAGAGGTAGGTGTACAACAGGGGAGAAACACTGGGAACCTGTCTAGGCAAATCACACTGCAGATGATCCTGAAACCTTGCTTGAACCTGCCAGGGTTCAATATACGCAAAAGAGATTTTGTGTGTGTGTGCACACATTATGTGTCTGTGCCCCCAAGTCTGCATATATGTGAGGGAGAGGCAAGGGGAAGAGGAAGGAGTGGGAGGAGAAATGTTATAGACTGCTCAAATTCATTACTGTGCTAGTTACTGTGTAAGATGTCCTATGAAACGATGTGAACTGTGTGTATCTGAAATTAAAGAGTCACATATGCTAAAACAAGGTGCCATTTTGCTTTCTAGGTTTTTCAAGGAAGCACTATCAAAACCAAAAAGTCCTCCTACTACCATGTGAAAGCATCTTGATTGTGTTTTTAGAAATACAGGGGAACACTTCAGAGTTTGGCAAGTTTGGCCAGTATGGTCCTAGGTGCTGAATGTCACAACTGCTGACAGGCCATGTCTGTATCTGTCACCCCTGTTTTCGTACTCAGCTGTGTTACTATTCTTACTGGAGAGTAAAATTATGCCCATTTCACTACTATTTCCCTGATTACCTTTTTTCTAAGATGTGCACTATCCAGGTTAGGAGGCTGTGATCTTGTATGAGCTCATAGGCAGCTCTTGTGACATAGGCAGCATTTTGTAGTATCTCCAGAATACGACTCTGAAACAGAAAACATGATTAGTTCTTTTACAGAATTAGAATACAGTCAAGATATAACTATTACCTATCTTTCAGAAGGTTATAATTAGCAATCTCTCCGGTATCTGATCAACTTAAAATGTATTACCAAACATCACATGTTCTTAGCAACCCCAGGGAAGAAAACACATTCTCTGTTCAATGCTGCATGCACACAGATGCTACTCTCAAAAAAGAGGTCTTAAGGTAGCAAGACAATTTTGGGGTTTTGTTCAAGATTTTGATACCTAGATAATGTTAACAGACTGGACTTCTTGGAGTGGATGCTAATGAAAATGAGAGCTTCTGGCATGTGAGATTTCTCACATGCTAAATCACTGTACAAGGAAAGTGCTCGTTAAAGAACAAAACCACCTAAAAAAGCAAAGGCCCTGACCATATAAGCAAAACTGAAGTATTCACAGTATTTTCCAAGAAGCGGTAAAAATACAACCACAGCCAGCTGAGGAAACTGAGTGAAGCTCCACAACAGCAGGGACATGATCCAATTTCAGGGGACAAGGGTGTGACCCTGGTTTAGAAATAAGCAGTTATTTCCCCTTTCACACATTCACAAAATCAACCAGAAAAACATTTTCAAGAGAGCAAGTGCTGAGTCAGCTGCTCCTTTCTGCTTTCTGTTTGTTTAAGACCTGCAAACCAGGCAAATGTTTGTGATTTTATGGGGATTTATGGCTTGCTTGGGGGGGGTTGGTTGTTTGTTGGTGTTTCGTTGTTTTGGTTTGTTTCTTAAATCTTACCTGGGAGCCCTCATCACACAAAGGGCTGTGGAAGAAGGAAAGAATGACCTGGAAAATCCTCTGGTAGTCATAAAGCTCATAGCAGTATTTATCACGCAGCCCTTCTCCAAGAAATCTGAGAACCCACTCACGTTCTGTTTTGTACTAGAATCCATAAGAAAAATACCATCAGACATTTCAAATTAATGCCTGCTCACAGAAGCACAAACCCCCTCGCTCCCTAGGAGTGCCAGCACAGTGCATAACAGCTACTTCAGCTACTTCTAGACTGCTCAGTTTTCATCTCTATCAAATTTAATCAATAAAATCCATCAGGAACTCTTGCAGCCAAAATATGCACTGATAATGGAACTTTAAAAGCTGCTGTTTCTAGAACACCTCAGTTGAACTCAACATCAATATTCTAAACTCAAATACAAATGTAAGCTAGCTAGGGCATAACATTCTGTTAGCTGGGCTTACAGAGCACATACATCACAACTTGTGAGTTCATTAGGTGTTACTATTAAGAAAACAAGAAAGAAACCCAGAAATAATACTTCTCATTCCAATATAAAACAAAACAAAGACACCTTGAGTTAGCTACCGATGGAAGAATAAGATTTCACTGAATTTTTATGGCTTTTTTCCATGATTTTCTAAAGAATGAGTGGATACCCAAGATGGGATTCTTACATTACCTCAAAATCAAAACTGTAGAAAAGCTGGAAAAACCCTGGTACTTTCCTCAGGTCCAAATACTGGTGTGACAGAAGGAATCTGTTTATCTTTATATACATGTGTTCCTCTGTGAAGAGAAACAATAGTTATGGTGGAGGAGGACAATGTTCACAAAACATAACCATGCAATATAAATGGAACACGTGCTTTCCAGCATTTCAGGCAGTTGTCAGAACAGTACGTTCATTACAGTGAGGAGGCCTTCTGCTCTAAGGCTGATTATACTGCGGGCCATCCCTCCTCTTCTCTTCTCCTCTCCAAAATGAAAAGCTCATTCAGAATGTGCACAAAGCAGGTGAGAAGATAAACGGCTCTTATTTCAGCAAACTTAATGTTACTTCATTGACAAAACAGAAATCTGCAGCAAAGTAAGAGGCAAATCTCTCCACATTGCAAGCCTAACACTTCATAATTTTTAACTCACAGACCAGATTATGTCGCCCATGAGCAGTGGAACAAATTGCCCACAGGGACTACTTCTATGGGCTAAAGTTTTTAGAGGATAAAGCCCTGTGCAAAGTGGTCTGCCCTCACAGCTGGCCCTGCTTTGGGCAGAGGGCTTAGCTAGAAACCTCACAAAGTCAGGGGCGCTGCGCAGATGCAAAGGACCTTCTGGCTCATTATAATATGAAGAGGGGATAGACAGTAAATATGTATAGACATATCTAATAACCTAATGCATATGTATACTTTAAGAGAATAAATGTAAAGGAAAACGACCCTGGGGTGTGCATGCTTTGGAGGAGTTATCCCCATGCACCTCAGCACGGAATAAAGCATGCCTACTTTACAACTTTAACGAGTTGTGGAGTTAATCCCCATATCAATTTGAAATGTCCACCTTCCAGGGAATGGGGGTGAGTGAACCTGGAATTTATCCTTTCTTCTCCAAGTTCTCTCTCCTGTGTCCCACAGCCTTGGTGTACAGGCAGCTCCTATCTGTTCTCCACATGTTGGCTTCTGGCTTTGCAGTTTAGATCTTCCTCAGATAAGGGCCATCAGCTCCCAACAGGCAGAACCCACTGCTCATGAGCCCCTGCTGTTTTCTCATCCCTCACTGAGGCACCACCTCATCCCCTGCAATCTGTGGTCAGACACCTTTTCATGGACTGTCCTCTGAGTTCTGTGTCCTGCAGGAAGCTCTGGCAGTGTCACACATGCGCACTTTATTGTTTTAGCCACTTGCTGCCTGTCTCTCCTTCTCCAGTTCCTCCCGTCACTCTCCATTATTTATTTCCCGTTCCTTTATGTGTGTTAATTCCAGTACTGTGCCTCTTAAAAACGTCTCTACCAGCTCAAAAGCTGGTATTTGAACTTAATTGCAAAAGCTCAGCAAACACAAGGCTACTTTGCAGCTCACTCTCACAGATTGAGCCCAGGGCTGTCAAAGCCCTCGGTGCAATGCAGTGTGCATATTTATAATGTAGGGATTACCACAGGTTTACCATTTCTTTTCTTTTCTTATTCCTATAATCAGCACAAACTGTTTCAATGGGGAAATAGAATTATCATTATTTGCTTTCAATTATGATGCTAAGAAATTAAGCGTGACATACTCCCAATTATCACAGGCATAAAATCCCAAACCAAACATGGATTTGCAAGGCCACGTCTGCTTAACTGCAATGGTGCTGATTAGCTCTGAACAATGAAAATGTAAACTGCATGCAAAAATAAAAGTGTAACCAACCAGAGGCCCCACACTAGATGCACAACGTCTTGTAGCTAATATAATATGGTAGCTGATAGTTAATAAACTATAAGACTGGCTGCATTCAAAGGATCCAGTCAGGTTCACAAACAGTACGATTTAGATGCAGCATATAGCGTTCTTTTGGCTTGCTGGTGATAAATGCATTAACTGCAGGACAGCTGTATAGCACTAACAGCATTAAATTGTTAGTCACAATAGTTAGCTCACAAATTGTTAGCTCACAATCATGAGCTTAATTTCCTTCATAAAACACTTAGCAAGTGTACCATATGAGTATTACCAAACACATAGTTGAGGACATGATACATCCCTGCTGGGGAGAGCGAGGAGGAGCAACCCATCTGTCTGTCCCTGCAATTTGGTATCAGGTTCTCATCCCCCACTTAGGTACCTTTATACCTCCTCAATTGTACAAAGTGTTGTGGGTGGGACTCTGGTCAAACCTGTTCCTTGTGGTCATGTTGTACAGCTTCTTTCTTGGTAGCAGGTGTATCCGGAGGCAGTTCTATTTTGCAGCACTTGTACAAAACAGTCTCTGGGATCAAGCAGGAGAATGCATGGCTTCTGGCCCGCTCCACGTTCCTCTCTGGTGCTGCAGCAACACAATCACCAGACCTCTATCCAGCTCCCTGCCTGCTGCAGCCACCTTGGGTCTCACCATCACCTTGAGCTTTTACATCTTCTTCACTATTCCTATGCTTCCAACAAGTGGATAGTTTGAGTGTGAATGTACACAGCAACATTTTGCATTGAGGACATAAACAATTGTTCTTAAAACGTTTTCCCAAGCAACCAGTGGAATGGTGTGTATATTGATGCCACTTGGCCTGTCACACTCTATTTATTTATTCACTTCTATTACAGAGGGAACAAAAATGTTCCCCCTTCAAACTAGCTTAATGCTTTCAGACTCTGATGGGATAAACATAGCTGTGTACTGCTGTATTTTTCTATACTGTGGCACTGCTGTAGTACAAGAAAGCTATGGCCCCGAGCTGATTCCACTGCCTCCCTAACATCTGCCTGCACTGTTTGTGGTGGAAAAAGTGTAGGGTCACCAGCAAAAGGAAAATACATTGGGTGTTTCTTGCAGCACATGAGTGGGTCACTTATCAGCCCCAAGCGGCACAAGCGCAGCAGACTCTGTGACACTGATAGCCCAAGAGAGTCAGTGGAGGAAATAAAATGGAGTTTGGCATGGGCATGCAGCTTGCCCTGGCACAAGTGACTTTCCAGGTCCCTGAAGGCGGTAATCCTCTCTCCATTTGATTTTCCTTGTCTTGAGGAGTTGCCATCATCCCTTCTCTCTGCTGGGAAAAAGCAGCCCTTTCTATTCCCACCTTTAATCACTTTTTCTGTTTGTGCAAGGTCCTTTCCTGCTGTGCCATAGTTGTTAAATGTCCTTTGAGAAGAGATTTTGCCAAAAGCCCTTTTATGAACACCCACATAGAAAATAAGAACTAGATTTTCCCTGTCTTCTGGACTGTTGGCTCTTTTAAACACATCCAGAGGGTTTTTGAGATATTACTTACTTACAACACCCATGTTGACTTTTCCTCAGTATACTAAATCTATTGATGTGTTCCTTAACATTTTCTATTAAACATTAAACATTCTCTGTTATTGTGGTGGGGACGGACTCCAGGCTTATGAACCAGTAGGTTCTGAGGTCTCTTCTGAAAGAAATCCTTTCAAAAAGCTGCTGTTGCATTTTGTCTATTTCAGACCTTGGTTAATTAAGAAGATTTTAAGTGAGAGGTTATGAACATCATTAAAAGTGAATTTGATTGTTTAATCTTTAGTTTCTTTTGTGCTCTTGCTGAATGCCACCTGCTCTTGTTCTTTGCATGTTCCATGACATCCTTTATCAATAGACCATCTTGCGCATCCTCTCAAAGAGGAGCTCTGTCTTTCCTCCATACTTTCTTCTGGGGTAAAATAAGAATTAATCTAGCCTTTCTGTTATGACCTTGTTTTATCTGAATGTTTCTTTCAGATCCCGATCAACCCCACTGGCTCTCTGGCAGGCAGACTTCCTGCCTGTCACAAGACAACTTTAGGATTTGGTTTTGATGCTTTTTGAACATTGTTCTTCCACTCTTTGGCCTCCTTCTGGTGCCATTTGTACTTCATCAGCCAGACTTTCTGCTTTCCTCATTTGGGCTCACCTTCAGATTTTTCAGAAGGATACCTACTTAATTCTAACAAGTTTTTCTCTCTGCTGCTCAGTCCTTCCAGCTTTTCCTTCCTGACCATTCTCAAGTCCTTGCTGACAAACAGGCCTGTCTTGCACCTCCAGCACAATGGACACCAACAGTCTCTGATCTGTTTAGGAGGATTTGACTCTCTTGGCTCCTCCTCAAGGGCAATTTTCTAAGGTCCTTTCACTCAGTTCCCCTGCCTGAGGTCAATGCAGTGATGGTGAAGTGTCTGGCTCCTGCTGCTCTTGCAAAAAAAAGGTTGGATCTAGAGTATGCTGTGGTCTGCAACAAAGGCTCAAAGGTGGTGGCCTGATGGAGGTGTGCTCCAAATCATTTCTTCTCTGGGAAGCTCCTTAAACAGCTGCCCTATGCAGCAGCCTTTATTGCATCTGAAAATGCAGTCTCCCAGGCACAGCTTGGGCCACACGGGGGTGGCTGAAGCCATCAGTAACTTGTAGCTGAAAGAAAAGGCAAGGGCTTCAGATCCCAGTTTCACAAAGCCTGGGTCTGGGTATCAGACCCCTGCCAAGGTTAGAGGACACAGGCCACTTTCTTCCCCTGGCTTTGTTGACTCAGCAGGTTTTTCTGGCACACCTCGCTGTGGGAGCCAGCAGAAGGGCAGGGGTGAAACCCCTGGGGGAGGAGGAGAAGCTGAAGGGCAGAGTGAAACCAGTTCCTCCAGGCAGTGGCACACCATTACCTCAGGAGTACCCTAGGGACGGGAACAGTTCTTACCACCCAGCAGTCCCTTCTAAGGGTCTAGTTTTCCTTTCAGGAGCCTAATTGCTGAGCCCACAGAGGACTTTAAAGCACTAATACTGACACTTGTTCAATAGCTCAGAGCAAAGGTGGCAAAGGTGTCTGAGGGCTGGTGCTTGGATGGAGGTGGAGGGAGAGAAAGGGGGTAAGGAGGAGGTGGCAATGGTGGGGCTGGTGAGTGGCAGGGGGGGAGAGAGCCAGAGATCAGCTTCCTGCTGCTGGAGGGCTGGAAAGCCTTAAGAAGGCTTAAAAAATGATAATAAAAAAGGCTTGAACCTGCCAGAACAGGGGAGCCTGAGCTGAGCTCTGAGGCAGAAGCTGT
>JBAFWW010039799.1:25091-43126 GCA_036873685.1 Agapornis canus
CCTCACGCTCAGCGCGCACAGCTCCGTGCTCTCCTGCTGCCGGGCCCCGCGGGCGGCCCGGCCGTCCCACGGAAATCCCCCCCGGCAAGATTAGACAAAGCAGTTGCGATGTTAAACCCTTTAACATCTTTAAACATGCTACTTTACAAAATAAAACAACTGTTAATATTTTATTATTAACACACAATCATAAATATAAATTTTTTTCATGTATAAATTTATGAAATCACAAGAAATCAATTTACAAAAACATTAAAATTTTTTTTAATTAATCAATTGCACATCATTAAAAACAACCAAATAATATTTTCAAATATTAAAACATTACTAAACTTAATTAAAATTATTAATGAGTGGTTTAGTTTTTAATAATTATTTATTATTATATATCTCCCCTACCTACTTACATTTTTACATAGAACCCTACAAAAATCCTTACCAACTATATTTATAACTTAAAATTTAAAAAATACATATATAAACATACTTAACAATCTACAAACCAAACAACTAAACCAACAAAAAAAATTAATAAAATACAAATATATCCATAAGAAAAAAACCCAAAACCATTAACATAAAAACCAATATAAACACATGAAAATACTTACAATTAAAAAATACATACCTTAATAAATAATATTCATATCTTAATAATTTATTATAAACTCGTACCAATTAATGATTAACATTAAATACTTTATACCAATAAAATACAATAAACTGTTACTTTATCCAATAAATAGAATATACTATACTATTATAACTAATAACTTCACACTTTATTAAAAATATAAAACATTAAACCAAGTTACAGTAAATAATCCCCATTATAATCACTACACAGATAGATATACAGATATATACATATTATATCCACCTCAACAACAATATCTGGGTCGGGCAGGAGCTCATTAGGCAGTGACTGCACTCGTGCTAATTAATGGTCACGAGAGCAGGAGGCTGGCTTCGGCTGAGCTCAGCTGGATTCGGCTCACACATTACCTGATGGCAGCTCATTCCACAGGACACAAACTGCAGCCTCTAAAAGGCTTGCGGGTCTTGAAAGAAAGAGAATTTTAACTCAGCTCTCGGGACAGAGCTGATGCCTGCTTTAGGACAAGAAGAGTTACGTGTAGAAGCAATTCCCTCATTTGCATCTCGTTTTTATTTCACCCCCCCACAATTCCCTACATATCACAAGGAACGCGCAGTTCTGGTTCCCCCCCGCCCCGGCCCCGTACACTATTTGTATAAAGGAGCTGGGCGCAGCACACAGTCGTGATTCAATTGAGTAAATCCTGGTTTACATTTCAAAGGCTCTCTCGCTCTGGCACTGCACGTTTGCAGATCTGGACTGGCACGCTCAACTACCCTCATGGCCACATTCAAGAACAGTGTATCAGATTTCGCAGAGAGTTCCCAATAAAATTCAGGTAGAATCACTGAGCACAAAATCCTTTGGGATTTAGCTCCATCTCTCAACTGTTCCAAGCGGAGGGAAGATGGGTTTTTGTCGCACATGGCAGCAGCAGCAGCGATGGATCAGGGCTTTTTTTTTAATTAAAAAAAAGGTAATAAAAATAAACCAGGTCTGCTATGAATGTCTTGAAGTGCCATTCAAGCTTTTGAAAGCCAAGAATTCCCAAGTCCTGATTCCCGAGTCCAGTCTTCTATTCCTACTGGTTTTGGTATCATGAAATCAAGCAGGCTCTCCAAGAAACAGTAAATCATGGTGACTACACCTCTGTCTCCTGGTTCTTTGCAATTCCACCCCATTGCAGGAAGCTCTGCAGCCTTTTTTTCCCCGTCCTGTATCAGCGAGAGGATGGATATGAAGGGCACACACATGCACAAGCAGCCTTTCTGGTTCTTCAAAGAGATAGAAATGCCAGTAATAAAAATTACATCAGTAATATTGTCTCTCAAACTGTTCAAGAAAAGGGAAATTGGAGCTTTAATGTCCCACTGAGAAATGGGGAATAAAATCTTCCCCCTGAGTTTGCACACAGTAATAAAATACTGATTTTTTGACCAAACAAGGTAGGTCTAAAGGAGAAGAGTTCAGGAGGCTTTCACAGCTCACGGTGATGAGGACGGAGCACAGAAGAATGTCAAAGATGAAGTGTTGGTCCCCTGAATTAATGCCCTGATGTAGCCAATTTTTTTTTGCTAAGAGACAGAACAGTTTTTGCCTTTGTTTCCGGGTTTGCGAGTCACCCTGTAATTAGTAACCTGCACCAACCTGACAGGGCTAAGTGACAAATCCGGCTCCTGTGCTCCAAGCCATGTGTCCCCGAGGTGAAGGGAAGTCAGGGGTACAGAAACAGCTGTGGAAGAAAGAGGAGAGAAAAATCTGAAGAGATATTCTTCTATTTCCCCACAGTATTAGCAAGCCAAGCTGCTTGCTACCTCCAGGAGTCTGTTTTAAAAGAGTTCCCGAACTCTTTTCCCAGCTGCAAAATCTGGAGTGGCTTTGCTCATGCAAAGCCAACGATCCTACTGACAAGAAGGAACAAATCAGTTTCCTGTAGAATAAAACAGTTGGAAATCTGACCTGTCAGATGCTCTCATTGACCTGCAATAGGGATCTGCATCCAGGCCCACGTGGAGCTGGGTTTTTTTGCAGACTATTTTCCCTCTTGGAATTCTACTTCTTTCATACCTTTTGCTCCATTTTAGTCCCTGAAAGGGAAGTTTCTTAGAGGGAGTGGGAGTGTTGCAGTGTCAGAAAACCTCACAGTGTGACCACGCTCTGTGCCGCCCAGCCCTGGCCCCATCCCACCAAAGAGACAGCTTCTGCTTTGGGAAGCCACGAGCCTGGGTGGATTTGGGAGAGCTCATTTAATGGATTAAAAAAGCCATGGAATTTCCCAGTTTCTCCCACCACTGCCTCGGAACAGGAGTGATAAGAACAAGACAAGTCACCTGTCTTGTCCACATCCTCTTCCACCACTGCTGATAGGCAGAGAGGTTTCACAAGCTCGTGGAAGGTGCTGGACAGGCCCTGCTCCTCCACGAGCTGGAGCATGATGGAACTGAGCCCACCGAGCTGCCTGGAGAGCCCAGCTGAGGTGCTGCTGGCCTGGCAGAGCCGGGTGTAAAGCTTGAAGAGGTTGTTCCTCAATGCCTCATCCCTGAGCATCCCTGGCAAGTATGGAACTCAGATGTTCTCTGCATTTCTCCAGCTCAGACGCTTCCATCTCTGCAGCAGTGTCATCCTCTTCCACCTCGTTCTTTTTCCGAGTGTGACGATACATGTGAGATGAGGCTTGAGGTTTGCTCTTGTCTTTAATATTTCCTGTAAGAAGATCACCACCACCAAAACAAACATCAGATACTCCAAAGGATTTTCCTGGAACAGAATTGTGCAAGTTAGGTGCTCTCCTGTGTTCACTCAGTGGTTACAGTGGCAAGTACCAGCCTCGTTTAGCAGCCTCGTGGAGCCTGCTCTGTTCAGAGGGGCTCCGGGAGCTGCCAGGGACTCTAGGCTGGAACCCTATTCCAAACTGGATCGCCCAGCCTGGGGACCAGAGAAGCTCCTGAAGCCTGGAGCAACACAACCCACACAGGCAGTAAGTTACAGGCATCACTCCAAAGACCCTCTCCATGTCTTTCTGAGGAGTTTTAAAGGGTGAGAAAACTGTAGAAAAGCTAAAGCTTTTACAGAATCCCTTAAATACATGATACTTTTTTAACTGATACAGAACATTTAAAAAAACCTACAGAAGCTTTAATGTGCACCAAAAGCAGCTGCTGCTGCAGGAAACCAGCGTTGTTTCAAGACCTCACACGCCCAAGTTCCTTGCACTTTTTGTTCACAGAGAGAACGAGAGAAGTCACACAAGTCCTGGTTTTTTTTCCTTTCTTCAGAACTGGTGACAACAAGAGATGCCAACTATTAACTTTTGCTTGCTTTATTAATTTACTTATTGTTTTTACTTATCTCTCCCACAATCAATCCTCCCTCCGGAGGGACATCTGCTGATAACGGGCTATTGAATGTCACGGTCACGGCACGACTGGTAAGAACTACAGCATCCCATTGGGAGATTCTCCGCCCAGAGGGAGGAGCCAAGCATTCCTACATGAATATGATCTCGAGATTCTGGCACACCAGCACGGCTTTTCCTCCACTGGATTCCCAGAGGAACAGCTGCCCCTTCCACTGGATCAGCAGAGGAAGACTACAACTTTCTAGATGATCACTATTCCAACAGAACCGCACCTGACACTCCAGGAGAACTGCAGCCCCAATTCCAATTGGACTGCTACCAACATCCTGACCAACAGGGTTTCAGGTTGTATTCTGACTCTTGTCAGTGTTGTTTTGGTTTACTGCATTGTTTTATTTTATCTTTTTATTTTCTTCCCTAATAAAGAACTGTTATTCCTGCTCCCATATTTTTGCCTGAGAACCCCCCCCTTAATTTCAAAATTATAACAATTTGGAAGGAGGGGGTTTACATTTTTCCATTTCAAGGGACGCTACTGCCTTCCTTAGCAGACACCTGTCTTTCCAAAACAAGACAGTCTGTAACAGCTACAACAAAATACATCTTCCTTGAAGTATTTCAGCACTTACTGAGCAATTCTTTGTTTTGGTACTTCTGAGCCAGGGCCTGCAGGTCCTCCTGCAGTTGCAGGTCTTTGCTGACAAGGCTCCACTTGTGCAGCAGCAGCAGCAGCAGCAGCAGCAGCTCCCTGCTGGAGAGGACGCTGTCGTTGACCATGAAACGCCTCATCTCCCTAAAAGCCTCCACAACAACAGCACGGTATTCCAGCACAGAGCTGAGGGTGCCCAACAACTCAGTCAGCTTGGCCAGATCTACATTAGTCCTGTCAAAGGAAAACACAAGTGCCATGCATGCTAATTCATCACTACAGTTCTTAATCCCTACTGTCAGAATGGCCTGGAATTAAGGATGAAGGACATGACAGCAACTGTGCATCACATTTTACTTTATTCCCCATGTATTTAAACACCTAAATCCTCCTGCCAAAGAAATCTCATCCAAATTCACTACTCAACACTCAAACTGAAGGTGAAAAAAGCCATCCATCTAGCAGAGATCAGGAAATCCTCCTGGCCTTAATAAAGTTCAAACTGGACAGAGGATGAAATGCAAACCAACTAAAACAAAAAAAAAAACAAACCCAAAAGACTTACCGAATATGTTTCAAGAACGTGACCAAAACACACAGAAATTCATTTACAAGCTGAATAGGAAGAAGTTTCCTCTTCTCCTGGGATTGATTCTTGTTTTCTCTCTTGTCTCCTAAATTTGTTAGCCATAGAGTATGGAGTAAGGAAATAATTTTATTTATCACCTTGTTCTGCAGAAACCTAAAAAACAAAACAAAACAAAAAATACAAAGAATTAAAGAAAATCACATTTGAAAGGCAGATCCTCACCAGCAGCTGGTCCATCACCTAATGGGGACCATATTCTAGTGCACTTTTGGTGCACCTGTCTGAACCTGTCAGGGCACTCTGTGTTTGCAGAAGAGATTTTTTTTGTGAAGGAGAGGCAAGGGGAGGAGAAATGTTCTGGACAGCTCAAATCCATGACTGTGCCACTTCCTGTGCAGCAGGTCCTGTGACAGGACGGGAACTGAGGGTGCTTGAAATTTAAAAGGTAAAGACACCAGCACAAGGTGCCACTTTGCTTTTTCAGTTTTTCAGGGAAGGGATTTCCAAATCTTGAAGACCCCCACCATCATCCCTCCTGCCACAACCTGAAAGCGTCTTGATTCTGTTTTCAAAAACACAGGGGACACCTCGGAGTTCAGCACGTTCTGCCAGTGCAGCCCTTGGTGCCCCTGTCTCCCTGTCTGTCACCCTTGCTTTCATCCCTCAGCCACACGATTCTTCTACTGTGGACAGGAAAATTGTTCCCATTTCTCCTGGACTTCTCTGGTTACCTTTTCTCTAAGCTGTGCAGGACCCATGTGAGGAGGCTGTGATCCTGTATCAGCTCATAGGCAGCTCTGGTGACACGGGCAGCACTTTGTAATATCTCCAGAATACGACTCTGAAACAGAAAATGCAACTTGTTCTTTTATAGTCAGGATCTAATTATCTAACTTAAAATTAGCAACTTGGCTGGTACCTGATCAACTTCAAGGCAAGATGAACACCACCTGTTCTCAGCAAGTCCAGGGAAGCAAAGACATTCTCCCTTCAAAGCTTCAGACCACAGGTGCTGCTCTTACAAGAAGTATTCAGGTAGCAAGACCGTTTTCCCTTTTTGACCAAGGTTTTGATACCTGAAATACTCAGGGTGGCTGCTCCCAAACCTGAGAGCTCCTGGCACATGAGTTTCCCTCCTGCTGAAGCAATGTTCAGGTAACAAATGCGCTGGTTGGGGAATAGAGACCCCAAAAAAAGAAAAGGCCCTGACTGTAGGAGCAAAACCACGGCACCCACGTGAGGCTCCATGATGGCAGGAACCTGCTCCAGTTTCAGGGGTTTAAGGATGAGACGGGTTTAGACACAAGCAATCATTTCCCCCTCCACACACACACAAAACCAACCAGGAACAGATTTTCAAAAGGGCCAAAGCAGAGTCAGCTGCTCCTTTCTGTTTTGTACTTGAGATCTCGAAGCCGTGCAAGCTTCTGCGGTTTGGGGTTTTTTGGAACTTTTGTTTTAAATTCTTACCTGGGAGCCCTCGTCACACAAAGGACTGTTGAAAAAGGAAAGAACGACCTGGAAAATCCTCTGGTAGTCATAAAGCTCGTAGCAATGTTTGTCACGCAGCCCTTCCCCAAGAAATCTGAGGTTCCACTCACGCTCTGTTTTGTACTGGAAGCCACAAAGAAAAATACCACCATCAGACATTCAGACATTCCCAAAGAATACCTGTTCCTAAGAGCACAAAACCCTGGTTCCCTCTGAGTGCCAGCTCAGGGCTTAGCACAGCTTGTTCTGGACTTCTCAAGTTCCATTCCTATCAAATTGAACCACTAACATCCAGTGGGAACAGTCAGTCTGCAGCCCAAACATGCAGTGGAAAAGGAATTTTACAAGTTACTGTTCCTAAAATACTTCAGGTGAACTCAACATTACTAATCTAAACTCAAAGAGGACTTGTAGCTAGCCGGGGCAGAATATTGTTTCCTGTGCTCACAGAGCATACACAGCACAACTCCTTGTGCATTAGTATTAAGAAAACAACAAAAACCCCACAGAAATAACATTTTGCATTCCACCATGAAACGTAAGAAAGATGCCTCTAATTAACTACCTATGGGAGAATGATATTTCATTGTATTTTTATGGCTCTTTTTACAAATTTCTGAAGAATTACTGGATACCTAAAATGAGACTCTTACCTCAAAATCAAAACTGTAGAAAAGCTGGAAAAAACCTGGTACCTTCCTCAGGTCCAAATACTGGTGTGACAGAAGGAATCTGTTTACCTTTATGTACATGTGCTCCTCTGTGAAGAGAAAAAGCTGGCATTAGGGAGGAGGACAGTTCTTCCAATCCACAACCACGGACGACAAGACGTGGAAGCTGTGGTGCGTGTGCAGGGCTCCAAGCTGGCAGAACAGCCCAGCCACTGCAGAAGAGCCTTTGCTCTGAGGCTCATTCGATTGCTGCCCACCCTCCCCTTCTCTTCCCCAGAAGGAAAAGCTCAGTCAAGAGTGCACCAGCACAAAGCAGGTGAGGAGACAGACACTCCCCAAGGCTCTGTTTTTCACCCCAGCAGTGACACACGCAGCAAGTTCCAGTACCCGGCTTCAGGATCTGCTGTGCCACACGAGCAACGTAGAGGGTCAGGGAGAACGTGAACCTGAGGTTTGGCTGCCTGATTCTGCTCTGCACGGCGTCCAAGAGATACAGCAACTGCAAGAGCCCAGGGAGAGAAGCCTGAAGCACAGCCCAAATGAACACGACAGGAGCATGAAGACATCAGTCAGCTTCCGGGACATTTCATGGGTCATACAGGTCAAATACCGACTCATTCGGGATTTCCATTCCTACATACAAAATTCCCAAGAATTTCTAAAACATATTTTCCCCTTTCTCTGTCCATAGGTTATAGCAGGAGGAAACACAAAGCAGCAGAGGACAAACAACGGGAGAGAGAATAAAAAGCTTCTTTTAGCTGTCTCACCACATGCATGTAGGTGGATGAGCAAGGCAGCATCTCTCCCACACACATCCATGACCTACGAGGTCTCACCTGCCAAACTGGCAATGGCTTACCTGGCTTTTCTCTCGAAAGCGAGCCCCTTCCAGATGGGAGCGGAAGGAAGCCAGGACAAAATACGCTGCCGCTCTCATGTTGGAGTCGTAGCTGCTCAGGGCAGCCACTGTGAGACCCAGGGCATTGACTTCCACAAGCTTGTGACATGCCACCACACACTCTGTGAGGGGATGGGAGAAGAGAAACAGAAAGCACCCGGTACGTTAGCACTGACACGTCCCAGTGTGTGTAACAGCACTATAATCCTTAACATTTCTGGTCATGAGCACCCATTTCTGGCTCCAGCCCCACAGATCATGACCTCAGTGCACGAAGGCTCCTCCAGCTGACAAAGGGCTTCAGCAATTCACTCTGAACAGGAATTCTTTACCTGAGCTGAAATTCATGGGGCTGTTCTCATTTATATGAGACAGAGATGGTCCTGCCCACCAGGCCATGCAAAGTTAGGGATAAATTCTGTAAAGACATCTTTGTATCTCACTGTTTCAGCGAAGCTGAGTACAAAGAACAACAACAGGGAAAATTCATCTCTTCAGAGCATTACAGAGTGCCTGAAAGATCAGCACTAAAAAAGCTCCTGTAACAGAAAGGATGGGAGAATAGCACAAATAGCCCATAAGCCACAGCAGTTGTCCCTATGCAGGCACAAGTGACTCTTGTGGTAAGGCCTGCTCTGAGCCAAGTACTCAGCTGTACCCCTGAGCCCTTCTAGGTAAAACAAAATCCAGCAATGACCAGAAATCAGCCCAAGAGAAAACAGGAAACACACCCTTCAATGTAGCATTTAGCTTGCACAGCATTTTGTCATCAGGATTTGGAGTTTCTCCTTTAAGGGCTTGTGTTCTGTGTGTTTTCAAAGGCTGCTGCCATTTCCACTCACTAATGGCTAGAAATGACTTGGTGTGAACCTTCCACCTTATCTCCAGGAATGGAGCACAATGGCACCTCAGTGGTATTTTACCAGCTACAAATGTACCATAAGTTTAGTAATAATATTCATATATTTTCTTGTCAATCACACTGAAGGTCAAGAGGAAGTTTCTAGAAACAAATATTCCTATTTAAGAAGGGGCTGCAATCTTACTGCCAAGTACCTACATTTCCACTGATTTCCTCCCCTATCACTGCCCACACAACTAGTATGTGTGTAAATATGTATACATATGTACATGTGTATATATGTATGTATAAAACTACGTTTAAAAAAATCACAGGTTATTTCTGTCCCTGTACCAGCACCTGGGCTATTTCTCTCATCTTTTTCTCAACTACTAGAACTACTAAAACTCAATTTCATGCCTGGCAGTTTCTTACTGCCAGCTCTGCTGGTTATGGGCCAGGTCAAGCAGGGTCTCCACTTCCTCACCAGCCACTGCCACTCCGTTCTCCCTCAGGCTGCAGCCCTGGGGAACTGCTGATGCACACTAACCATTCACACTGTGGCAGAGTGCCACAGAATGAAATCCAAGGTTCTCACTTCAGCAGTCCACAGGAAGATTTATTTGGAAAACTTTCCTTCACTGAAAACATGCAGTGGTTATATTTTCCATCCTGCTGTCCCTGGAGAATGCGTTCAATAACTGACATAAAATAACAAGCTCTTATTAAAAAAGCACCCCAATTTAATTCTATGTCTGACATACAGCTTATTTAAAGGACCTTGAGAACCAGGATGGAAAAGCTTTCCGTAAGATGCTTATCAGAGCTAAAGATAGACAGAACTTACTATCTGCCCAACCCCAGTCTTACTTTTTCCTCAGCAAGCACTAAACACTGTGCTAGAAGTCCATGTTTATGTATTCTTATGGCACTGTGCAGCCAGGACAAAGAGCAAATAAAGAACTGGGAACTCCAAGAGCAGCTGACATGGTTTACAAGCACCATGGGACTGAGACGCATAAATCATTTGGGCCCTTTAAAAATGCCCCTCTTAGGACACAGACTCTCACTCTGTGTGGAGAAGCTAAGAGGGCTATTTTCTCCTCTCCAGGTTCAGATTCAGGACAGCCACTGTCTTTACAGCTCCACAAGAACATGATGTACAGCAATTCCCTCAGCCTTGGTGCTTCCCACATCAGAAAAATAACAAACAAACAAAAACCCAAACCAAAATAAAAACCCATACCCACCTTTCCAGTAGTTTTAAAAACAGAAGTGTTTAAACCAGCATAAAATGAATGTAACATTTGGATGCAAGCAGAAGTACAATTTAAATGCCAATATTCTGGAACTGTTAATAACTCTGCAAGTATTTACATGGGTGAGTGTGTTACTGGATGGAGAGAATATAATGCAAGAAAGACAAGGTTAACTGTATTTAGTATGGGAACAAGATGATTAAAAAATACCTCTTCTCTGGATGTTCATGCCATCTTCTTCTCTTGACCTCAGGATAGCTGACAAAAACAGAGAGTGCTGTGTGACCATCATGTGAAGTTTGGAGAGCTTGACTAAGCTCTGACTAAGTGAGGTTTCTTTCTTGTATAGTAACTGGATGGCAACGTTCAGGACCTTCAGAAATGTTTCATCTCTGTAATGGTACCTTTGGGAGAAGGATCACAGAGAAGTCAGTTTGTAACCAAACCCAAGGAAACCCGCTTGAAATTAAAAGTTATTTAGAAATGAGAACTTGGCAAAGAAAATGAATTTAGTAAAACCAAACCAAATTAAAATGAAAACACTTACTTGAGTCCTGTCTTCACAAGGTTGCACCAGTCATCTGGGTCCACTTCTTCAACCACACACTGTGTGCAGCAAGTAAAAACAGATGTTGGTTTATATTTGGCACACGGAGCTTCTACAGCAATTTTTGTTCAAGGGACACACTAAGAATACGCAAGCCAAACACTCCTGTGGAGACGATCAGAGGATAAGAGGGAAAAAAGCTCTTGGACGCAACAATCCTAATTCCTGGTTCAAAGGAAACTGCAAGTGTTTTGATGGTCTGGGAGCAGGGGCTGTATGGAATTAAAAAGCAAGCTCGCCTGTAGGTTCCAAAAACCCCAGTGGCTCAAAACTCTTCAAACTCCTGAAGTGTGAAAGGAATCGCAACTTGACAAGTCAAAGCAAGAGACTGGGTACCAGGTTTTTGTGTGGTTTAGCTAACCAAGCTTTGCACGTGGCACACGGGGTGGCTGGGGTAGGTGTTCCTTACAACTGATGTGCCCTGAGGAGCTGGGAACCACAACAACCCAGTCAGTCTGGAGAAGACTGACAGCTGCACATACCAACAGTCCTGGGAATGCAGGTGCCAACCTCGCCAGGCTGGAAACACCCTCAGGATGTTGTGAGATGGCCCCAGGGCCTGCAGAGTCAGCCAAGTCCTACAAGGGAGTCTCAGCAAAAGCCAGTTAGAGGGCAAAGGCATTCACTGCTCAGAGACCTTCAGTGTTATGTGTCACAGGGATCCGTGTTCACTGAACTCACACCAAGGGAACAGCACAGAGGGAGTGACCAAGTAGTGTTCTCCAAGATCAAAGTCTGGATTTCTATTTATGATCAACCAGATTTTTGCCTCAGACTTCAGATGGCACGGCAGGTGGGTCTTGGCAGAAGTATCTCTATCACCTTATTTTAATTTAAACAAAAAAAAATTTCCACTGGTAACCTTTGATTTCTTACTCCTGAATACCTCAAACTCCTATCTTCAAAGGGGATTCTTACCAGAAAGCCATCATCAAGAACATAAAACTGCTTCATATAAAGGATTATCAGGATTCTGCAAAAGCTATTAAAAGTCCATGGAAACCAGAATCCATAAAACAGGAAATCAAGTCCAATCTGTATTTACAAAATCTACAACTGCCCAATCACACATATGCATACAGTCCCACTGTGGCAAAGCAGATAAGAAGTCTCACCAATAATTCCTCTAGCCTCAGCAGCATGGACCTCTCCACTTCTTGCTTGCTTTCATCTTTACTGCTGCTGTACATGGCAACTAACCCCTTTATGCAGGCTGACAAGAGACGTCTCCTCCAGGAATGCAGCTCCTCTGCGTTTTTAAGCACGGTGGATATGGCATCTGCCACGGCCCAACTACAGAGAGATAGTTGTTAATTTTTTTATTAATATTTTAACTTGGCTTTGTATATGTTAAAGATGTCATGCTGCTAAAGTGCAAAGCAACAGATTCTCTGAGGAGAGGACACTGTTACTGCTCCCATTCCTATCACAGTGCTTCCCAGGACAAACTGAGCCCCGAGGGAGGCACACACACACTGCCCACCTCTCTTCATTCCCTGCTCTCTCCAGAGCAGCAGGCAGGCGGTCCATTAGGTTGTGCAGCCCTTTGCTTTCTGAAGGTGGCAACAACTTTGAAAGAATTTGCAGTTTCACAGTGGCCTCATGTGACACTCCGGTGTCCTGAATCCCGACACAGAGCTCCTTCCACAGAGCTTTCCTCAGGACAGGTGTGACAGCCGAGACAACTGTTGGGAGAGCAGAAGGCACAGGTTCCACCACCTGCAGGTGTTAAACAACAACACACTAATCCCAAATCACTTTCTAATCCAGGCCCAGACTACTCAATTTCTAGGAAATGATGCTACAGCAGCTGCTAATCTGTTACAGAGAAGTGCTACACAGAGGCTCACTTCTTTACCCATCCTCTGCTTCCCAGGGTGCTGACAAGGTCTTATCACTGCCTGACCTTGTAGGTAGAGCTACAGCCCCAGTCAGCCTGTTTCCTTTGCTATTGACATTTCTGGGCAATAAGAGAAATGAAATTAAAGTGATCCTGTTCTACCCAGTTGAATCCTAACTCATCCTTTTGCTGGTAGAGATTTAACACACTTGTCCATAGATGTAACGCTGCTGTGGGTTTGGAAAGTTCTGGACTGCCAGCTTAGGAGGGCATTACTGTAGCCAGCCCACAGCTAGAGATTTGTTTTAGAATAAATTTTTGGACTCTGTAAAAGTGAAAGCTCAGGTTCTGCAAAAACCATCTGGCCGTGGCATTGCACACTCCAGACACTCTTCTATCCGTGCCTGAGCAAAAGGTTTTACCTCCTGTACTAAACCAAGTGAACCAGAATGAGAGATTTTCACATACACTAATCATTAAATCAGGGCTTCAAAAGAGAAATCTGGGCAGCAGTAACTGTAAGAGCACTTGGCTTCAGTCTAACAGCCAACCCTCAGAACAGCTCTTCACCTTTAGCGCTGCAGAGGTACTTCCAAGGCAGTCATTAGAGGTCAGACATCTAAGTTCTATCACCTTTATCTATTGTGTAAAGATTCCAAGACCTTAAGGCCAGCAGAACCTAAACAGGGAATCTGGCCTCCTGAATCACAAGCAGGGCTCAGCAGTGCCTTTACCTGTGGAAGGTCGGCTGAAACCATATTGGTCTCTGCATTGCAAATACGCATTAATGAGTGGAAGAAAGCTCTCCATGTGTTTCCTGAGGTACTTCCCAGTGGCACTGCTCAGACACCAGAGCTCAAACTGCAGCAGGTGAGTCCTGGAGTGCTGGATCAGCACAGCCACAATGGCCAGGGAGGTGTGTGAGCGCTGGGCAAGGCAGTGAGCCTGAACCTCGACACCAACTGCAAGAGCAAGGACTGGCTCACTTTGGAGAGCCTGAAGGAAAACTTCCTCCAAATCCTTGCTGGCCGATGCTGACATCAATGTCCCCAAAGCTTTAATGTGCTCTGTGGATAGCAGAAATTCTCCTTGCTGGGGATGCCTTCAGTAGCTGTCTCTAAGGAGCTGCACCAAAATTTGTCCATAGAAGTTTAACTGTTTCCCCTTTTTAGGGGATTTTTCAGATTTCTGATCAGTCAAGCTCATCTCAGGAAGTTGCAGCATGGTTAGAGTGATCTCCTTCAGCTGAGCTGCAGTCAGGTACATGTGCAGCTCCTCCAGAGCCTGCAGCTGGTGAGACTTCCTGGGACAGACCTGGCTTCTGTTCTTCCCCACAGTCTGCAGCTCTTCCAGGACACTTTTTGTGATAGCTTCAAAATACTTGGACAACACGTGTCTGTGATCTGTTGTGATACTCTGCACAATGGAGGCACCTGTTTTCAGCAGCTGGAGCACCCCGGAATTGAGGTGAGCTGACAGGAGCTTCACAGTGACAGGGTTCAAACTAGGCTGAGGAATAGAGTGCAGTTCCAAGGCCAGGAACCAGCTCTTCAGTGTAGGATGTCTGAAAATCAAGGTGAGTGTATCCTCCAGTGTCTGTAATAAACAGAGGAAACAGTATCAATGAATGGATGATCACAGTGCAGGGTAAAAAAAAGTCATTCATCTGTCTATTTTCCACAGCTTGTCAATTACAATTACTGAACATGAAATTGTCTACTAGCTGGCCAGAGGATAAAAAATTTTAATGAATTACAAGAAATATTATTCTCACAATAAATATCATTCTCCCAACATTTATGCTGTTATACTGAACATTCTAAACATGTCTAAGCTCATCTCCAGAGGAAAACTGAATATTCTAGGGTTCATCAACACATTTGAATCTCCACAAATTCACAGAACAGATGAAAGAGGAGGAAAAATTGACTCCTCAAGTACATAATTTTCACAACAAGGCTTTACACAGGGCTGAGGGAATACATTTGTTTCTGCAAAGGTGATCTCCTTCAGGACCTCTCCTGACTGTGTTCCAGCTCAGGGTGAGACTGTGGGTGATGCAACCGGGTCACATCTCCAGACAGTAGTTTTGCAACCTCCAAGACCTTAACAGCACCTCTCTGTTCAGCAAAATTATTCCCTAGAGAATCAATCAAATCAAAGTTTACTAATAGGTGCCTCTGTATCAAGGGATTTGGTACCTTGTCATTTGAAGACACCTCTGTCATCAGAGACTCCTCATCCATAAAGAGATCCGACTCAGACTGATGCTCTTCCTGCTTCTGCTGATGATCCAGCTTTATTTCATTGCCCCAGCGCAACAAGATGCTCAGAATGTCCACACAGAGGTCAACAAGTTGAGGACCCAAAGTTTTACCAACCTATGAAAATAAAGGCAGCGTGGAAGTGAAGAAAAGAGGAGAATGGGAGCAGAAGGGTAATTATCCAACAGGAACGGGAGTTAACTAAGAACTACTTAGATTACAACCTTTTCTTGGGGAAGGAACCACTTCCCTATGTAGAAACCTGATTCTAAGAGAAGTCTTGAGTTGCCAAATAAATATTGACACATCTTCATTTATACTGTGACATTTGGAATTACACAGGCCAGTGAATTTTACTGTCTGGAAAGGCTTCTCAGGGAGATCCAAGAGCTGGATTAAGATCTTGAGTTTATATGCACTCACACCAATCAGTAAAGTAACCCATGCAAAGTAAATCCAACACTACAATAATCAGAAGAATTGACATTTGTTTACAAATTAGGTGCAGTTTTGTATGGTGCTGTGTAGCCTCAGAGCCAAGTAGAGAAAAAAGAGCTACAGAACTGGAACCTAAGCTTTAACAGCCATTTCATTTGTACCTTCTACCTTAAAATAAACCAAACATAACCACAATATTATTACAATATTGCTCTTACACTGCTGAAGTTCTCCACTGTGGATTTCAGGTATAGCAGCACGTGCTTTACTCCCAACAAAAGCTGGTCAGGTGGGAGCCAGGAAGCCAAGTCTCTCAATTTTGTCTGGACACCATCTTCCAGTAAGGTATTGCTTCCTCTCTCATAGGCTCCCTTCAGCAAAGTGGTAAATACAGAATCCAGTGCCACAGTAGGTTCTTCACTTACCTCCTTGTGGTTTTTAAACTGTTTAAAGTGAAAAAAAAGTGTAAGAGAAAAACAGTGAGGGTATGAAACAAAAATCTCTTCAGCTGCCTTTGTTTTGAGATGAGCTCTGAGCTGAACTCGGGCTGAAGCTCCAGGAGCAGAAGTGTGCAGTCCTGCAAGAACTGAGCTGTCCAGCAGTGTCCCCAGGGGAATCTGGAGTGTTCACTGCTGAACTGAGAAAAACTCACCAAACCCAGCTGGGGGGGCCTGTGATCCTCCATCCCCCCCAGGGGGAACTCCAGGCCCTGTAAAGGGAGGCCACAGCACGCACCAGGCCCTGCTGTGCCTGGTGAGGAGTCTCTGTATGACCCCTGAGCCCTGGTATCACCTCCCGCACACCACAGAGACCTCTTGTTTCATCAGAGAAAAGCCCTGGAGCAAATTTGTGTCCCAACGTGATCAACAAGAAATGCAGAATTAACTCAGTAAAAATGCTCTTTCTGATGGAAATGTAACCTCTATAAACGGTGAGGTTTTTATAGGAATACTGGCTCAAGAATTCAGTGACTTCAGGTATTCCATACCACAGGTTCCTGGGATTGCTTGGGTATCCAGAGTTTATAGTATCGGTTAAACTGGTAGAGCTGAGGATACTTAGCAACTTTCAGGGACTTGAGATCTTTGTCATAGAGCTGGAACATCAAGCAGAGTGCAAGGGGTTCTCTCTGAGAGTGCAGGAGGTCAGTGAAAACAGCAACAAGGTACTCTACGATGTGTGCTCCTAGAGAAGCAAAAATAAATTAAACTATTGACATGAGCATGGACACTGGGGCAACGCTCCTTACTTTGGGCCTTGGCAGCAGCCCACAGAGCATCACGCAGAAAAGTACTGAATAAGATCAAAAAGTGTTTGTAGTGACCTAGACAAGTGTTCCTGACCACTGAGGCACCTGAAAAATCCTCCGCACAGTAGTTCTTGCTGAAGCAAATAATCCACCTTCACTGTGTTGTGCTAAACATGCCTGTCTTTCAACAGGAAGAGACCCCTGCCAAGCACCACCTCAGAGAAGAACTGATCTGTACTGGGGGGCACACACCCCAGCTAACGTGTACAAGTTAAATAGAATTTTCTTTCAGAACTGGGACCTTCAGTACACCCCAGGTGTTACTTGACTGCCAAATACACACAGAGGACTTAGTGAGGTGCTGTGGGGCTAGCAAATCCTGCTCCAAGCTCACTTGATGCCCCTGTGATTTTAACACTTTCCTCCAGGAGGCGGTAAAACTTTGCAATATTTGCCACCAGAGCTTCATTTCTGAGGTTTTCTTTGGAAAATGCATCCATTTCCTACTTAACAATGCAGTCTTCTCTCCCTGATCTTGAGAAGAGCTGCCTACAGGCATGGAGACCACTTTCCTCTCCTGATCTCCACACTGCGTCCCTAAAACACTGTGTTACTGAAGCTAACTACTTCCAGACCAAGACTGTCCTTGCAGGGACAGTGTCTCTTCTCTTTAGGGTCAGGGAAAAAGGGCAGAAGCACCTACAGAGCTTCTATGCCTCTCTTGAGCATGAAACACTATGAATCTGCACCTCTTTCTGCTTGCAGGGAAGATAATAAAATGTCTCAAGGTAAAAAATGATGAATGGTAAAAAATTATTAAAAATGGGTAAAAATGATGCCACTTTCACTCCACTGGTAGAAATGACACATAAAACCAAAAAAAATCTGTACCTGTTCCATTTTCAGACTGAAGCAACAGTATATTCCTGGCTTCTAATGCAGCAGGGACAACAGCACTGAAGGGAAATGTTTGGATACTCATGTCTTCATTTAAAGAGAACCCAATTTCTTCATCTAAGCCATCACTGCCCTCAATCAGAACATCCACCATATCCAGGACATCTAATAAGTGAAGGAAAAAATGTAAGCAGAGGATCCAGACTAACTGGAAAAACAACAGAGGGAGAATGCAACATTCCAGAACACAAAGCATCTTTTTAGTTCCTCAAAAAAACCCAAAAAAACCAAAAAACCAAAAAACAAACAACAACAAAAACCAAAACCAAACACTAAAAAAAAAAAAAAAAAAAAAAAAAAAAAAAAAAAAAAAAAAAAAAAAA
>JBAFWW010039800.1:3952-15936 GCA_036873685.1 Agapornis canus
AGGACCCGTGGATGGATTTCATCAGGTCCCATGGACTTGTGCATGTTCAGGTTCTAAAGATGGTCTCAAAATATAGTTATTTGGTCTCTCATCTTCTGATTTTCCTTTCCACAACTTCAGATTCTCGTTCACAGAGACTGACTATTTGTGCAGAGCACAAACACTGAGCACCATCTTTGCTGTTAGCAGCAGGCTGACTAGTGTGGAGAAAAGCACCTACGACTCTTCATACTGCATTTTCTCTGATAAATTTCAGTATCAGGTTTCAAAATGCTTTACTAGGAATGTCAGTACCATCTTCCCCCATCTTACAGATGGGAATTGGAGAAAGGGGTCATGACTTCTGTACGATCACCACAAGATTAAAAAATAAAAGAAGGAATATGAGGAAGGTTTTTCTGAATGCATGCAAGTGATCAGTACATATTTTTTTTGATTCCCCTTCTCTCTCCTGTGGCCCAAGAGAATTTCACCACCTCAGAGGAACAATACAGTGACTGACAACAGACATGAAAACTGCTGCTTTCTATTAGACTGTTAGTTGTGGCCACAGGTTGGAATTTTCCACTGAATTACAGCCTAGGGGGGACTTCCTGCTGGTATTTCCCACCTGGGCAAAGTCTGCATGAAACTCCAAGTGAAAGGCAGTAAGACTCTACCTTATTGTTAAGGCATGTGATCACAGCCTATATGACAAGGCTACGTGGCTCTCAGCCCTTGAATGCAGAGAATGGCAATGACTGGTGGGGAAGGAAATGGAATGGAGGTGGAGCAGTTGCCCTCCATCACCCACTAACACAATGCACTAGAGTGACAGGCAGTGGAGGAGCAGGCTGTTCCTCTTTGACTTCACCACCATGTCTGGGCTGGAAAGGGTCCATGGCTCTGCTGCTGAACATGGTAAATGAGCAGGCAGGTGGCCATCAGAGGATGGCATGGCCACATGCTGGGCAAAAGCTGCCATGCTATGTGAGCTGTAACACAGGAAGGATACCAGATGACTGTAGTAGCACTCACCCTAGCCTGCTCCAATACCCTCAAGTTCTATTTTATCAGATGGAAAGAGCGTGCACTCAGGGTATCCATTTATAAAGATTTCTACTCCCTGCAAAGTGACCATAAGAGATTTCTATCTGTTGCTGATTGGGCTGATAAAAGCAGCCTTTTTTTCCTTGCAGCAGTTTAGAACTCAGCTTGCCCTAAAACAAGTAGGGTCATTTTAGTCTGTGAACCACATACATAAATTGTATCTGCAGAACAAAGGGATCTTAGGTCAATTATAAAGATCCTGTGGCTACAATATTCTTCTGGGAAGATGCCATCTACATATGCTTATTGCAACCACATAAATCCCACCCTCTCACTTGCCTCTAGCAACTAATTGTCTTTAAGAGCAAGCAAAATAATTATTTTTCCAACATACTTGTCATCATTAGTATGGCCAGAATAGCCAAGTAGGAGCTCATGTCCAGTCTTTTAAATGCTTGTAGCTAGCTAATATGGCCGCCTGTAACTTCACAGCTTTTTGCAGTGTTAATATTGACATACTATGGCTTCATTAAATGAAGGCACTCACTGATGAGTTAAGTATGATTCACCAACCCAGAGCAAGAATGAGGTTTAATTTATGCCTACATTATGGGTATATTCAAGCACTACTGGCTGTATTTCTAAAGTCACATTCAAGCAAACATGTTCCAATGAAGAAAAGATTTCCAGAATTCAAAGACAAGAATTTGCAGGAATTACATGCTAAAAGTCTTATGTTAGAGGCATTTCACTGCTCCATTTGTCACTTCTGGAAAGCACTGTGGCATTACTGTGTGAATATATGATATTAACTTCCTAAAAATCAGAATGCAAACTTTCCCAATGAAGTTAATGGGACTTCCTCTACATAAAGGCTACAGAATTTGTCCTATGGTTTATTGTTTTTTGATTTTGGTTTCATTTTTTTTTTCTCTCTAGTTTAACTGGACAGGACATGGACAGGACAGGGACGGGGGGACGGATGGATGGAGGGGGGGACGGATGACATGACACAGATGCTATTTCCCTAGTACATCCCTGTGCTTCTTTATTCTGCTTACCAGGACTTCCTAAACTCCTTAAGCTGAAGAGGGTGATGTGCTGAAAAAACACTCGATACAGAAGATTACAATGTAGTCTGAAGTCCACTGATAGCTTCCAGGAGGCATTTTTATCTTGACTGTTTTCTAAATTACATGTTTCTGAAGTAACAGTGACTTTTGCTTGTCAACCAGCCTACACACAATCTGACTTCTGAATCACTGTCACTCCCGGCATTCACAAATTACAGGTCAGCTCACCAAAATCAGGAGACTGGCTTCCAGCTGATGGGAAATTTTTCATTATTATTTATCTTTTGGTTTATGAGCCTTTACAGATCTTTATTTTAAATTCACAAGCAGCAACAGACTTGCTTTTTATCAATGAAAGTTGCAAGATTTACATAATCATAGTATTCAAAATTAGGGTTTTAAGGGAAAACACATTCTAATAAGCCACAGCATATGAATGTAGGCCTACGCATTTCTGAAAGGGAAACCCCACAGTCTTGTTAAATTTTGGACATGAAAGAAATGAAATCATGTAGGTACCTAAACAAAATGAGGACAGAAATCTGTCTACAGCACTAACAAAGTGGAACAAGACAAAGTGGTATGTCTAAAGTGCTAAATTAAAGATATTGATAACAAACTGATTCAGTAACATATTTTTACTGCTGGAACCAAATGCAAAGAATGGCTTTTTAGTGACACAGTAGATAAAATGAATCATTGTAAATCTGCAAGTGTTATGAAAGGAGCCTTTGCTTGCATCCTCGGCACATGAAATAAGAGCAATTTTGCTCCTAGTCATAAAAGCATAGGCGTTTAGCAGAGACATCTGTACTCTACATCCCAAGCAGCATAATGAAAATGAAGACAAGGACAGAAAGATAGGAGCTGAACAGACAGACTGCACATGCAACATAAGCTAACAGCACAGCTTCTGTGAGATACGCTTATCCTGCAGCACCAGAGCCACTCTGTAGAAGCCCCCAACAATCCCCTCCAGCACCACACAACCTCCCATTGCATCTTCCAGCACTGCTAGTACCAGAGTCACAACCTTGCCCCACATGTGCAATCAAGACGATGAAAGCCTCTGGGCACCACTTAAGGGAAAAGTTTCTTTTTCTCCCCAGAGTAATCTCTGATTTTCATTCTCATTACACAATTGCCACTGCACAGTCCCTCAAGCATACATAATGAAACACAGCAATGCCAGTCTCACTGTGCAAACCTCCCCAGGCTTTTACAGGGGCAAGGGGAAAGAGGAATAAAATGGTAAAATGCAAATCAGCCACATACTGAATTTAAAAGCTGCCTTTAATTATAATTTCTTCCTGTTTCCCTGGGTGTTGGGAGCACTGCTCTAAGCAAGCCACACTGGTAAACAAAGTCCTGATCATCTTATTAAACACATTCAAGCACATTACATCTTCCTTGGCAATTCATTGGTTTTGAATGGAATCTGAACACTAAGCTACAATCAGGCTCAAGTACCAAGGTTCTATACTTCAGTATTTCTCTTTTTGCACCCCTCCACTGGGCTGAGACTGAGACTGAACTTCTCTTTCACACAAAAATGTGAGGAAACAGAAACAGTGCAGGTTCCTGTATCCTAAACCAAGAACGTTCCTTCTTTCAGGGTTATACTACTGCTTGCCTGTGACCTGCAACCCCTTCAGTCCTGCATTCAGCCCAGGATGCCTTCTGTTTGTATGATGCCTCCTCATAGCATCATCATGTGGCTTGACATTTAACTTCTAGTTTTTCCCTTTCTCTCTAATAGAGCTGACAAGCAGGTAAACACCTTCTCTTCAGAACTGGCAATTACAACAGAAATTGTCCCAACTAGAATAGACATATTCAATCAAAAAGAAGATGCCTATATTTCAAGGGGCAGCAGGGGAAATAAATGCAGTCATGACACTGAGCCAAATTCCCAGCAGGTAGAAGTCAATCAGCTCTAATGATGTCAGCAAATCTTAATTTATCCCCAGCTGAGAATCTGGCTCCACTTCTTTCCTATGCACAGCCACAGCTGACAGCTTTAGGCCTGGTAACTGAGCTCCAGAGCTAGATTTATACTATGAGTTTTTTTCCAATGATGCCAAAGGGATATCAGATACAGACTGAAGTATCATTCTTGTACAGCTTCATCTTAGACTAACAAAGCTGCAGATCTGCTACCGTAACACATCCTGTAGGTCACACTGAACAAAAGCCTCATGTGGAAACAGGTAACTGATACTTAACTGTGTTGGCAGTGTCTGCTAAGCCAGCTGTGTTGACCAGAGAACATAGCTATTTTCACCCTTGAGCAGTAATGAGTGCATAACATGCATTCAACTTCAGACTGGTGCCCTTAGAGTAGTTAAACTCACAGAAGGATCATCCACAACAGAACAGAGCCAGAAGAAGTGGAATGTATGTTTCCAGGAGACTGGAACACTTTTGTAATTCAATGCAAATGGGTCTGGCCTAAATTAAAACATCTCAAGTTATGGAATTTTTCATGAAGTATTTAAATGCTCCTCTTGATAAATAAATTTCTGCTGATCTATAGCAAAAGAAAAGCTTAGGAAAAACAGTGTGAAAATAAATGAAAAATATTTGGTCTGGAAGTCAGCAAACTATCTTGGGATGAGGCAGAATGAATTTGTCCTGGCTGCTTTGCTGAAAGGTAATTTTAATTTAGGAAGCCTAAACCACTATCTTCCCACAGATTTCCTCACCCAAGATCATTACTTTCCTAGAGAAAAAAAAATGGAGGCAAGTAACCAAACCCCCAAACGACAGCAAAAAAAAATCTCCAAAACAATCCAATTTTTCCTTCTTTCACTTGCATCTAGATTAAGGTCTAAGAGTTCCTCTTTGTTCAGAAAAGGCCCTGCAGCTGCAGCATAATGCTACAGGGGCTTAGACAGTTCCTTTCTCAGTGGAGGATGGAGAGCAAGAGACAGCTGCACACTCTGTGGTCTGATCTGATCCATCAACACCCACCAGCTAAACGTTTCACACCACTAGCCTCACTGATAAATACTGTCAGCATCTTCATCTCTCCTCTACTGTACACACGTCCAGAGCCCATAGGGTACTGTGAGTTTGCATTATTTTGCTTTACTCACTTGTCCCTAGGGAATGAAATGTAGTCTCTCCACATTTCATACCAAATACGGTAGATATGAAGCAAATTTAGCAGTATATTGCTTTAAACTGCACTGAATCCTCTGAGTTTCTCACCCATTGCATGGCAGAAAATCATCTCAACATACCTGATGCTAATGCAGTGATACACACTCAAAAACATTTGAAGAGCCAGAAATCAAGATGCTAACTCCAAAACCCAGTGATAGCAATGCAAATGCCCTCATCTAACAGGTCAAGATGATTTACTGCAAATCATTTGCACACAAACATTCAGGTAGCTTAGCTACTCCGTCACCATAGATCACCAGCAGTACCATGACAATCTCCATTTTAGACTGGGGTCAGCTGCTCTCTACAGCAGCCAAAAATTATGATTTTCTACCACAGTACTTATTCAAAGACAGAGAACTAAATATTTAAAGAGAGAAATCATTATTGATTAGATTTTATAACAGGGCATCAATGGTTTATGTCAAGAACATAATGCAGCCCCAGGGCAAGAAAGGAGGGGGATGCAGTCTCAGGATGGAGGAAGGACTAGATCAGGAGACATTTAAAAGCCTCAAATGTCTTAGGCTGTGCAACATTTGCTCAAAAAGGGTTGGATCCCATGGGTTTGTCTAACATACTGGAAAACTGTATCCAGCCTGGGTCACTTTGGTTCACAAGTCCAACTCCCAGTATCAGTGTTAAATAAACTGTTTAGGTCAGGGTATATCATACATCCCACAACACTGCAAGTTAAAAACAAGTTCCAGAACACTATACAAACTTGAGGCTTAAGTTAAAACAAGGAAATAAAACTATAAACCAGAAGAACAGCCATGTTCAGTCAGATCAGAGTTGGACGTACAGGAAGAAGGTACAGAAAAAGTACAATAGAAATGTAGCTTTTTCACTGTTGTATATAGAATATACACATTCATATGTTACAGCTGTCTGTAACAGCTACCAACAAACTTGCTATCCTATGAGTGCCTAATCCCATTCTGAAACCATTTGGGTTTTAGCTCCCATAATAAACTACAGTAATGAGGGCTGCAATATAACTGTGAATTGTCAGTGGGAAAAAAAAAAAGCTTTTTTTCCATTTTAAAAATAGATATTCTGATTATTTAAGTGATCCTGCCTGCTGTGTTACGATTAGTCCTGAATAATTAATTATTCCCTTTTTGTTTGCCCATACTGTTCACAATTACATCCAGTTCTGTTGTATCCACCTCTCTATCTACTCTTATGACCTGGGCATTCATTCATCTGAAACTATTGCTGTTGCTTTTAATTTTGGTATGTCCTTTTTGGGGATTGTTTCAATTAGAGTAGGGGAGATCAAGAATATGATCAAAGCCCTAAATCTATTTTACAGGAGAACATATTTCTGCTGAGTAAAAAAGGACAGATGACCACAGGAAAAGGGCTACTGAAGTCATTGTCAGAAAAAAACCATCTCTAATTGCATAACTGAAGGTATTTTCTCCAATTTTTAAATGGACACAAAGCTGTCAATAACTCTCCAGCCATTTCTTGTTGTATCACAGAACAGGCACACTGCTATGGGACATGGGTGAGGCTTGGGTCACAAAATCCAAGACTGATGGTAAATTTGCAGATGAAAGAGGCAGCTCCCTACAAGCTCAGCTTTCCAGGTGGCATTGCTCTATTCAAGTGCTATACTGACAAGTATAGCAGTGCTATACTGACTTTTGTCTGTTGAGAGCGATACCTGTGAAAAAAGGAGTGCAGGGCAACACTGGAAATGAGGTAACTTTCTTTTGCAGTGTGCTCTCCTATGTGCCAGTTTTTGCTTTGTGTCATTATAAGTTACTTCTAGATTTTCCATTTTCTAATTTAGAAGGTGTATGCAAAGGACAGGAGGTGAGTGAAAGTGAAGCCACAATGGTCCCCAGCATACACAATGAATACAGGAAAAGCTTCTGATGTTCAGTAGCGGCATTATAATGAAGATGACTAACACAGTCACTTGAGAAGTTAGACCCTCAATAAAGAGGACAAAAAGAGGAATAACATTAATGATGACTTATTCTTGCATTTCAAACTCTGGAACAGCCTAGCAGTTTGATAATTCTTCCCATGATATCACCACCTTACTGGTGCCAAGGTGGAGAAGTGAAGACATCTCCTCTTCATCTAACTATTTTTGGTTTGCTGTTTCTTCCCCATTTCTGCAGTGTATACATTATTGTTTCAGAGTACAGAACTAGGATATCTGCATTTTTAGTCCTAGCAATCATGGCTTTGATCCATACGTGGCTATTTTTAGGATCTCTGAACAGGCTGCTGCAGCCAAACAATGTGAGAACAATTTCTGAAGTAATTTTGTCTGCTTAGATGCTTTTTTATATGGTAATTAGAGCAACAGCGACCAGTACATTAGTTGAGAATGCTTCTGACTCCTATTTTGAGGCACACTGAACAGGATCTATCACTGTACAGCAGCTGACAACAGACATGCTGTCGTACACTGGCTGTCCACTATGCATGGTCAAGGAGCTGTTACAGAAGCCACTGGTCAGCTGGAGCCAGCTTTCCTGAAACTTTGTCCACAGCACCGCCACAAAAGGAGCAGGCAACAATATTGCTCTGATCTGACCAGCAAGACTAAGCAATATATCATGGTAATCCACTAAGCAAGAGAAGTAGTGTTAAAAATTGACATTGCCTGACTTCCCTGTGTTCAGCTCTTGCTTAAATGCAACATTTGCATTATTGCCAGGCTAGGAACGTTGCTGCTTCTTACAGCTGTCCAGCAATATCCATTGCAAGACTCCTTCAGTTGCCTATAACTGCCGAAACGCAGCTTCTGCACAAGGCTGCCTGAATAACGCAGGCTGGCAGTAAAGGGTCAGTACCCTGGGCAGTAAGGGCTGCCTTGTCTGGGATAGATCCACCACCCCAACCTGGTCCTGATGGATGTCCAATTTTTTCTGTCCTGGTACAAAGGAGCCAAGTGAATTCTTCTGAGTTTCACTGAGTCACCTAGGGAAAGGGCCTGAGGAAGGGAGAGCATCTCTGCAAATGATCTTTCTGAGATAGTAACTTCAGCAGGAGATAGAGCCTTCTCAATGAGCTTTTAGATCTTTCCTTCTGCCCTCTAAGGTACTATGTACTATCTTTTTCCTCAACACTATCCTCTACAGCCCTTCCCCTAGATTGACTCTTTAAGGTCAGTGGCTAATTCCCAGCCTGGGAACTCTGGGAGATTTACCTGGCATTTAGCCTGCTCTATTCATGACTTGACAAAACCAGAGCTAAGATTGCTGGTTGGACCTGCAGGACTTCACACACTACTTCAAAATAACTAGTCTTCCTAATTCTGCTGTAGTAACCTTGCATGCATGACAGTGGGTTTGCTGGGTGGACATCAAACTGTGTCTATTCCTGGCACTAGCTCCACCTTAAAGGAGAATCAGAGCTTGACAGTCCCTTTGAAAACTGTAATCAAACTTATGTTAACATTAAATGAAAAATTTCCAGCTAACTATAAAGCTTGATGTTATTATAATCTATAATTTACAAGCAGGGATAACAAAAAAGAGGAATAATCCATGTAATTACTGGCCTGAGCCAGACCCCTTCTCCAAGCAGGAATAAAACTAATAGGAAGAGAATGAAACACTAATCAATGGGAAGATGGTAAACAGTGGGTTTCAGAGATGGTACTGGTTTATAAAGGGCAAAGTATTCCAGACAAAATGGATTGGGTTGCTACAATAAGGCTGTACAACAAGGAAAGTGCAACAGGGACAAAATGCTTGGATTTTATTACAGTACCATTCCCTCATGCAGTAACTCAAGTTTTCTGGAGCACAAATGCTGCCAGAGGAACCCAAAACTCTGAAGAGCTTCTCAAAAAAAGCATTATCATAGCATGCAGTGTACTAGACTTGAGAAGGGACATGCAATAGCAAGCAGCAGAGGAGGAAGCTCAGCGACAGAAGGCCACTTCTGTTTTGAGCTGGAACATGGTTTTGTTCCCTTTGCTGTAGCTCCCCTTATGCAAAATGGTGAAGATGACAACTTCTTATTTCTGTCTTGCTTAACATGGCAGAAGTTCTACAACAATTACTGTTGGCTCTAAGCTACCAAATTACTTAAGGCATGACTGAGCTAGATCAGGCACAGACACAATCACATTTCTGTCAAATTAGCAAAAGCACACAATAGAGAGTTTACATCAGCATCCTGCCAGCTGCAGGAGAAAAGATACCTAATCCAACACAAAATTGGAATGATATAAGCAGAGCATATCTATATAAGCAGACCATATCTGTGTCGAAATAAAGCTTTCTGATTTAGAGCCTAGGGGGATGTATTTTTTTTAGTACAAATATGAAACATCAAAATGAATTCAAATCAGAACAGTGCATTGTATAGCAGCACATGACTACATCTTTGGTACTAACAGCTTTGAAGCCCTGATAAAGTCTTGAAACAGCCTCAGATTGTCAGCTTTTCAGTACATGTCTAATCTCTCACCACAATACACGCAGTACTAGGCTCTAGTCTCAGCTATGCTTCAGGTCTTGTGTCAAGATTCATGTTTGCATCAAGAGCTACTACATTTACAGGCATCCAATATTTCTCTCTCCTAAAAGAGCACATCTTGTAATTTTTATTTAGTGTTCAGATAATATCTTCATAAAGATCTGCAAGTTAGAGTACGTGAAGATAGTGTGTTGCAAACTGCCATGACAAAACTAGAACAAAGAATCCTAGATAGGTTATGAAGACAGAAATAACCATGGGAGATTAAAACCAATGTATTATTTGAAAACGTGTATGTTATGGAAAAATTAATCTTGGCAACAATGAGGTATGACAGAGAATGGCTAATTACAAAAGAATTTGTATGTGATGAAAGCAGCAAAGAAAGCATGGTTTGGGCTGCAAAATAAGAGACCTCACATCATCAATTCTATTCCAAAAATTACATGGCTCTCTTAATTTACATGTCATACAGTTACTTGTATGCTCAGCTGAACAGCTTCCCAGCCTCATGGCCAGGACTCTCTCCATGCTATTCTCATCTGAATTAAGTGATTTTACTTAAACTGTAAAAAGCCTAATTTCTGTGAAAACCAGATTCCTGTCATAATTGTAGTTTTCGACAAAATTACTAGGTAACTAGGATTAGGGATCTACCTATGGAAAAGCAAGGTTACAGTAAAACTGTTACTGACTGTTCTGTTACTATATGGCTTACACACAAGCTATTGTAAATAGTTTGGCAAGGCTATCACAACTACATAGATGACTCAGAACCAGTTCTGTGCCTTCTTCCTGCACACATATAATGTACGGATTTTTATAAACTACTGCTCTTCTTTCAAGTGTGCTGAGCGCTATTCAACTGACAGGCAGTTCTGGAGTTGTCATTAGTAGGTATAGATCCTGCACGGGCACATATTTCTTACTGCTGTTTCACATTTCTCTGAGATTTCCTGTACACCTATCCATTTATATTGTCAGACAGCACCTTCTGCAATGGAATCTGAACTGTTAATGTCTACAATGCTATCCAGAAATAACACACAGAACATTATACAAGCCTCAAGCCATGGAGAATATACAATAGGAACAATTCAGGTTAATCCTCATTCTGAAGAGCATATCGTATCTATCAGATGCATTTTCCTTACAGTATTTCATGGCTTAAAGACAAGAAAGTGATCAGAAAAAAAAAAGCAGGTGGTGCAGAACTTGTTAAAAGGGATGCGAAAACATCTCAGGGCCTATACATGCTGCCCACAGTAAGTCAGAAAAGAAAATCTAAAGCAATTTGAAAGCCAACAACCCAAAGGCCAAAGCCGTGAGAGAGGGCTAACTGGCCCTTTCCATGAGTCTGCTAGGCCCTTCAATTCTTGCAAGATCTCTCCTGCCTCAAGCAACTGGGGTGGCACTTTGGGTTTATACATGGGAAAAATACAGAACAGAACAATAACGATTCCATATGGAACCCATATTTTCCCCTAACTCCCTTCTTTCCCTCATTTCCCATCTGTTCCTTGCCTGAAGGGAACCCTTGCTAGAAGCCACAACAACACCTACTTGTCTCTGTAGCCTCTCCAGCTGCATTGCTACTAGTAGCAGTGAGGCACACATACACTTCCTAATCAACTTTATTAAAGCCTTTCATTACAACATACAGGTACCACTTACATATTTATGACAAAAGTGAACCTCAAAGGCTCAATTCCTACAATATTAACAAATCAATGTGGTGCAACAAAAAATCTGCTTTTCCCAGTGAAAGCAAGATGGTGTCTTGTTAAAGAGACCAACTCATCTCACCGCTGGTTTAAGACTAAATCTACTCCGGCCTCCTATTTTAGCAGCCTTACTCTATCTACACACCTCACTGCTTGTGAGTGGATTCTACTTTCCCAATACCCTTGGGAACACAGTGTAAATCAGATAATTGACTATGGATGTCTCTGGCTTCATTGAATGAATTTTTCCTAACTTCTCTGTCCCTCAAAACCTTTTTGTTTATTCCCAAACTTATTAGGCTGACATAATGTCTAATCTCAAATATCCTTACAGTCAATTCCTTTCATCTCCTTCACTTACACCTTTATATAAAATATAGATGTCTATTTTTAACTCTCTATAGAAATACATTTCAGTTTTAAGAGCTGTGTTTGAATGCTGTACTCCACTGAGCCAGGAAAGAGTGGGCAGGGTTTAAGGCCAGGTTGGACAAAGCCTTGGGTGGCACGGTTTAGTGTGGGGTGTCCCTGC
>JBAFWW010039802.1:0-19724 GCA_036873685.1 Agapornis canus
TTTTTTTGTGATTTTGGTGGTGTGGTTGTGGTGTTTTTTTTTTGTGGTGTGGTGGTTTTTTTTTTGGGGGGGGGGGGGGGGGGGTGGGATCCCATTTTACACTTCAGTTTTCAGCAGTTCTTAGATTTCCCTAGTGGAAGGACCTCTTTCAGCCCATAAAAGAGAGGAGACTGTGGATTGTTATGGCTTGTCTTAATGGGGTCTTTGTTTACAGATGATCTGTGGCTGAAATATGGCAAGGTAAAGGAATGGCTTCATGATTTTCTTGGTTTTATGTGTTCTGTATATTTAGGTGTAGTTAGGAGATAGTGGTAATTAATGCCTGAGATTCTTTCCTGGTGTGCTGGCAGCTTTTCTTCCTGTGCTGTTTTAGTTGTTTACTTTTTTTGCTTTAGCCCTCTAGCAGGACTTGGAGGCCAAAAGTTTGATGATGCGAGAAGGTTTCTTTTCCCTAGTGAACATTTGTTGAGGTAAATTATGGAGGTCCTAGACCAGGGCAAAAACCATAGACCAGGAGTGGAAGGAGGAGATAGCAGGGTTTAAAATACTTGTGTGTAGTGCAGTATACTATTTTTTCATGTTAAAATGTTAACTTGAACTTGGTTCCCGTCACACTTCCTTAAGAGTATTCAGACAGAGTAGTTGTTCATATTGTATCAGCTATTGATGAGAATTAGTTACAAAGGAAGTGTTAAGTCATTCCTGGTTTTGTTTGTAAGGTCTCTGCTTGTTTGCTCATGGAATTTTCTTTTTCACACATGTGGACTAACAAAACTGACTGTGTTCCAGATTTTTAGAATGTCAGAATTCTAGTTAGACAAAGTTTAACATAGAAATTGTGCCGCTTTTCAATACATCGTGTTTACTTTCTGCCATATAAGTTTTCTTTTGTACCTAATCCAAGAGTGCATTTCACTACTTCCATGTTCACCAAATCATAACCACACGAAGAGGTTATTCACTACTTAGGAATGAAAGTCCATCTGTTAGTTATTATCTTTGCTGTGCTGCAGCACTTCAGAATGAGTGCTTGGGAGAGACTTTATGTGCTGTACCCAGTCTTTTACTCTCTTCCAGGCAAATGCAGATACCTAGGAAATGCTACTCTCTTTTGCTTGGGGGTGGAGGAAAAAAGATCTTTGTTCTTCTCATAAGTTAGCAGCAGTTTGTGGATTTTGAGGACGAGGCCCAAAATAGATAGCATGATTTATTGTATCTGAATTATGCCAAGTAAATACCTCGATGTTTCCACTCAGTTCTAGGAAGAAAAGTCATCCTTGTTTAAAATATGTGCAAGGATTTTAGTTGATCTCTCTCACAGGAAAATTATGAACATCATTATACAAATATGCATTTTAGTAATATTTAAAATTATTTAGACAGTTAAATAGTTCATTTTTCAGGGTCTAGAAGACTAAACTAAAATAACATGGGTACAATTTATCTTTAATTCCAGATTACAGATTTTTCTTTATTATTATTATTAAAATCAAAGTTCCTGTAGATGACATTGAGGAAAAGCTGATCAGCAGGGAATTTCCTGCTGTCTGAATACGTGGAGACAAGTTATGCCACTGTGATGATAGCCACAGGTTCCATTTGAGGGGGGCTAGTTGTGTTGCAGTGACCTAATACAGCATTCCTGCCTGTGGGGACAGATTAGGGGACTGAATCGTTGAATTCCTGGAAGGTGGTAGAGTAACTATAGATAGTGAAACCAGACTGTGCAGAAACTCAGAAACGCTGTCAAAAGTGCCACATGAATCTCAGCGTTTTGTGAAAGGTAACAAAGCCATTCATAGGGTAAATGTAGCAGTTTATATGGAAACTGAGGTGGGATTGCTGAACCTTGTTACATTTTCTCAGTCAGCACAGTTGGTGTAAGCTTTTAAACTGCCTGCTGGCAGGGAAAATTCATTTCATTTTAGTCCTTTAAAAAGCAGTTGTCCTTGTTTCATTCCAGCTGAAATCAAAAGCTGTTGTCTGCTAAGATTGTCTCTTTGTGGTCCTTACAGATGGAATCATCTTGTTAAGAAGAAGTCCAGGCATATTTCTTGCTTCATGACATGGGCATAAAGTCTTGCTTAGTGCAAGAAAATCATCAGGAAATTGTATTATTAGATGTTGGGTGTTGGACAAGGAGACTGAGAGAATGTATAGAAGTGAGGGAGAAAATAGTGGAAAGTAAATACCAGGGAGGAAAGGAGGTAGAGAAGAGTGCAGTGGGAATTCCCACAGAATACAGGGATCAGGAAGCCATAGCAGAGACAATTTGTATGAACTGGGCAGTAGGAGAAAAGAGAAAGGAAAATGGGGGAAGGTTTCAAAGAAAGATGTGAACAAGGGGTGTTACGGCAATGGTTCTTTCAGGGTGCTCTGTTCATTCAAAGCCAGACTTGTCTTCAGATCTGTCCTGTTACGAAGAGCTGAAGCAGAGCCTCAGTTAAGTCAGTTCCTGCAACTGGCCCTAGAGCATGGAAGAGTGTGAGTGAAAGGATACACTTGTGCTGGTTACCATTCGTTTTACTGGCTTTTCACCTGCAATGCACAGTGAAGGAAGGGCCTGAAGAAGGTGGCAGCTCATTATGGATGCTTACTGAGCAGACTGTGCAGTCCCAGTGATACAGGGCAAGCAGGTTAAAATGGTGATAAAAGAATATCTGGTAATATCTGATTACCAGGTTTCCCTGCTCTATCTCCTACCTGTGGTGAGACCACTTCCCTGCAAATATGTGGGAGGGCCTGCATTCCAATGTTACTCTATATCCTCAACTCACCTTGGTAAATAATCACTACATGAAGTTAAAGGACTTGTAAAAATGGCATTTCCTTTTTCTCCAAACAGGTCTGGCTTTTCCATAAGTAAAAATTGAAATGATATGTGAGTATACAGGCTTCTGGAAAAGCCTTACAGGGCAGCCAGGTCTCTGTTGTTCACTCTCTGATGTATGACTTTGTTCTAGTTCTTGGATAAAATTGGGAAGGTTTTTATTATGGCAAAGTCTTTCAGAGAGAACCTGAAAAATCAAGTCTTGCTCGGGAGCCATCCTGCATTAGACTTTGGAAATGAGTTACATCCTGCATTAGACTTTGGAACAGTTTTCTTTTGAGATCCTTTAAGTATTCACAGTCAAGGAAGAGGTTGGCAGGTGGATTAGCAGGAAACCTCAACTTGCACTTGTGTATGAAGTAGGGAATGTGGTAGACTAAGGTCTTTTGGATAACATAGACAATAACAGCAAAGTTTAAAAAAGCATTAAAATCCTTTGTTATATTTTCCCTGAAATATACAACCCTCATGATGAACTAAAGATTGAGATTGTTTTCTCTGTCACTGTCAACCAGTAGAATGTACTTTAAAAGCAAAAAAAGATAAAGCTCTGACTCAGTGATCTAACACTTCAGTAATTTACTATCATAAAATAGTTTGAAGTACAAATGTTTTATCTTATGCCAAGCTGGACACTAAAGATGTTTTGTCTAAAACATGAGATAATGGAAAGTGTATTGTGGCATGTGAATTACTTTAGCTTCTTGGTGGTAAATGTTTGCTTAACCAGAAAAGAATGTGTTGAGGTCCTTGCCAAAGGAAAGGTATTGCCATACTTTGCATTTAGAGTACTGTAAATAAAGCAGTAAATATGTTTCTGTTCATGTGTGTTAATCCACAAGTTATGAATGCATTCATTCAATAAGAAATGTAATATACTGTTATCCCTTTTTAAAGGTTTCAGTAAGAAGAGGTCATGGTTACTTTGGGTTGAGGGAAACATGAAACCAAATATTTTCATGGTGATTGAAGTTGAATATGAGAGAGAAATAGTTTTTACTCAAATGAAGTTTCCTTTAAATCTCAAGAACTCAAATCCTGTTTTATCTTCAATATTCTTCTTGTGTGCTGACTCCTCTGATGTACCGTTCTCAATCATGCATAGCTGTAAATCATAAAGTATGTGATTTCCTTCACCCATCTGGTGTTGTTGTTGGCAAAAGAAAACCAACTGTATAATATGTTAATGATCAGAGGAGGCAGAGCAGCTATGGGTAATAAATACTCCACTTACTGCTTGCAGTATGTTTTGGTTTTGAACTTCATTTACCTTTAACGATACAATAGCTTAGTAGTAATTTAATAATGTTGATTGCAGAAAGAGTTGCATAACTCAGATTACAGTGTAATAATATCAGAGCATCTGTTAGATGCTGCAGTTATGACAAGTGAAAGAAAGGGTTTTCCTTTCAGAAGGCTTTGAAATATCCCTCTATGTCCCCAAAATCCCATGTTCAAGTTTCCAGTTAGAGAATTGGGAGACATTATTATAGTTCTAGGAAATAATTGTGAGAAGATGCTCGGTTTGCTTTTTATTATTGTGGTATCATGTGTTACAATACCTCGCTCATCTTCCAGGGTGAAGAGCAGCCCTTTTCTGGCAATGGTAGCACACGTGCACATGGGGATTTCTATAGGGAATTTCTTGCAGATAAGCAGTAATTTGCTTAGCATCTGTACCATCTTTTAGAAACTAGTGTCCCAATGTTCTGGGTATTAGAGTCCTACAAAAACAGAGCTCTAAGTGCTTCCATTGTACCTTTGCTTTAGTAGTTTTACAGGTATGCTTTTTATTTTGTCTTTCCTGTACTTTAATGATAATTCATAAGCAAATGTGATAAATGAGGTACATTACTAACCATGTGAATTAAACCTGTAGTGTTAAAGCCCATAAGTAGAACATTAAGTGTTATTTTAAAGTTAGAATCTGATTTTGGTAAATAGATCCATTTTGGTAACCCCATGTCCGTATCTGAGTTTGATAAAGGTACTCAGTAAGAACTCATAAAATGTTTCAGTCCTTAGAGAAGTTTGACTTTGACTTTCCTCCTAGATGTCAGGAGGGTTTAAAAAACCGTGTAGTTTGATAATAAGACTGTGGCTATGACATTTGAATCATAGGATAGTTCTTCTGAACACAGTATCATCTGAAAATCTTGTGAATTGGCAGAAAGCTTCTCTTCTTTCGTTCCCCTCTCTCCCCCCCAAAAAAGTGTACACCATGTCCTTTGTAGTAGTAAAATCCAAAATGAACTTCCCTGTTATTTTTAAGGTACTATGAACTGGATGTCAGAAGAAGCCTTCTAGACAATTTGAAAGGCAAAGTAATAATTGAATATCCAACGTTTTTTGTGGTATTGAAAACATTGAAGAACGACATGGTGATTCTTGGCCAAGGTAAGTATTTATTTCCTGTTTTGCTACACTTAGATATTTCAGTTAAATAAACAACAATTAAGGATATGCCTGTTAGTGATGCTGGGAACGAGCAGTATGTCTTGTGTTTCCCTCTGAATCTGAAAGTTTGCTATAAAAAAAGGTGTTATGAATGCTCTGTCTTAAAACTGCTGACTGGTGGCTTACATTCATAACCTGTATGGTGTATGTGTTTTTCCTAACTTTGGTTTCTGGTGCTTGACTTTTATTTTACTTTCTAATATATATATATTTTTAGCCACTAAGGTGAAGCAACTCTTCAGACTTGTTCTAAATTTGAATGTAGCAAAGTCTGACAGAGTTGGTTATTTCTAAAAAGCAAGGCAGTCTGAGAAGGTGATTTGTTAAGTAAATCACTCCATCAATCATTCTCCATTATTTTCCAGTATAGCTCCTAACATTGGACAGATAATTCTGAATTATAGGTTAGTTACTAAAAATCATAATGGTAAAGTAGCTTTTCAGATGGGTTAAAAGCACAGTGTTATCTTTCAAGAAGTATTTTGTTGAGGGAGGACTTCCATCTTGTAGTCAACTTAGAGGAGAGTCTTTGTGTTCCACCTTCGTTTTCTGCAGTTGCTGATACAAGCAATTAGTGCCCTAGTTTTTCAGGCCCCCTGCTAGTCACCTTAGTTACAAAATCCCATACTCATCAGTGATGAGCCCATCTGTAACTTTTAAAGAGTTCTGAAAAAAAAGCTTTAAAGTATGCTTGCAGTGGATATTTCCTTGTGGCAACTCAGCCATGGCTCTGTGTGAATATAATTTGACTGAATGAGAATATTGTACCAGTCATACTAAACTTCCCTGGATCTCGGCTGTTCTGGCTAGTCAACATTAAATGACCCACTGGAGCAGTCTGCTCTCAAAACACCAGCATGTAAACATGTATTGCGCTATGCAATGCAAGAGCTTCTGAGAATGAAACACCATGCCAGGGGATAAAGTAAGCGTCTTGTCTGAGCAACTAGCTCTACTGATATTCACCGTAGGGGTGCACATACATGTACTCAAATAAAAGAAAATGAGATACTTTCAGTTTATCTTGATCTACATCCCTTGCTTTTCAGTAGTCAGCCCTAGTCCTGTGATTTAGATGTCAGGAGGGAATAACAATTGACTCATGAACTTAATTTGAACAGGGTGGTGGTGGTTGTCTCCTGAGCTAGCAAGGAGGTTGTCCTTTTAAGGGTATAGGTTCAGATAAGTGTTGATTGAATAAGTGTATTCTGAGGTCATACTGCTGCACAGCTAGCTGGTTCTGTAACAGGCAGAGTAGAAAGGTGAAGAAGCAAGAGCCAGTAATAGCTGGGGAAGTGCTGAAAACTCTGTTCCACAGCAGTGCAAGTGTGTGTCTTCAGGATCTTCAAGAGGAATCCCTCCCTCTGCTGCAGAGATTATTCAGTTAGCAGTCACCCCTGGTGCTGGTGTTTGGAGTGCACTGGCACTGTTTTGGGAACCAGTAATTTTCTTAATTACTTTTTGAACTGTTTCTATAGATTCCATAAAAATCAAGTGCATAGCTCCCTATTCAGATGTCTTAATGACATCTGCAAAAGTTGATAGCTAATGCAAAAATAGCATGATTTTCACAACTTTTATCATAATGTGGTTTTGTACATCTTATCAGTTAACATACTAATCACACTTCAGCCTTGAGTTTGGTTTGGACCCTGTTGAGTGGAAGCCTCCCACGATAACTCCAGATCCTATCAGGAAAAGCATGTTCAGAACACGAATGTAAAAATAGGAGGGCTTTTTTGTTCATGTTGCTCCACCTGAAGGCAAAATACCACTTTTCCTTAATTGTGTCACAGTCACAGTACTCTTCTGTTGTGTGCTCTCTTTATAGAATAAAGGAGAAAAAAAACAGTAAATACTGTTTGCTTTACCAGTTGCATTCACATATAATTGCTAAGAGTGAATATAGTGGGTTCACCTCTAGACCTCTTCAGGGAGAAGTCTGTTGTAATGAGAGAGATAATTCACTCCACTCCCATCTCCCAAGAAGTGACCTTTCTGCCGCAGCATCGTCTGTTTCTTACAGTCCAGTTTCGTAGCCATTTATGGCTCTTTGTATCAGGTGTATGTCCTCCTAATCCATCCATGCTGCTTATGCTTATTCTGTCTCTACCAATACTGCTTTTCCTTTCTGCTTTGTCCAGCGCATCCAGAGAAGCACTTGTCTCAGGGCGCCTGTCCGGCTGACCTCCCTTTCACATTCAGTGCAGACAGCTGCCACACTGATGAGTGGATGTCTGGCCGGGTGTCTGCTGGAGCTCAGGGGCTCTGACTCCCATAGCTCTCCAGACTGCTTCAAAGGACTCAGGCTAGAACAAGAGACAAAGTCTTGTGGGAATCTGACTGCTGAAGTATGGTTTCTTTAGTGAGCAATCTCATATCTACCCCCTTTCCCCAGGAAGAACTCTGTTTTCATAGCCACAGCAACAGGCACATGCTGGGGAAAGATCACCATTTCCCCCCATGATTCAAATTACTTCCCTCAAAGACTGAGGAAGAGCTAGAGCTAGACACCTTTGAAGGGAAACTGCTAGAATTTAATGAGGATAAAGCCTGTTTCTCCTATACTTGTTCTCAGAAATGGCTGAATCATTCTGCCTAAAACATTTAAAAAGGAAAATAAGTACTCAGGAAGGAAACTGGCACTGAAAGATTTAAACCCAGAGTTTAAATTTTACATTATAAGTAAACTGCAGACAGTTTTATGGTGGGAAGGACTGGGCAATCTTAATTTTCACTACCTACAAATATAATAATTTTGAGTGAAGACAGTCTATAATTCCTGTTAAATAAGACTTACTGGGACAAACTGAAGCTAAAATTTATCTGCTTAGCTTCACTATTAGAAGATTGCCACTTTTTTTTATGTGATGTTTTGGTGCTTGACTTGCTTATAGCAAAAACTACAGGTGCTCTGATTTCAGCATACAAGGTCAGTCATGGCTGAAGATAGTAGGGGATTATAGAAGCTTTCACAGGACTTAGGGGCAAAAACAAACCTCACTTTGTTCATTACTCAGTACATGTCTGGCATATAAATGTTAATTGATTATACACTAGATTTAATGTAGACAAAATGTGACCTCTGATGTTTCTGGGTGAAATGCTTCTATTTTCTTGAACAAATTCCATTGAAACTGTACAGGTGCACACTGTGCCCTGACTGTTATCCCTGTTTGCCAGCCTTGGAACTTAATCTTGACAAGACAGTAACTGTACTCCATCAGCTCTCTTTTGGTAAAGTCTCTTTAATGAAGCATCTGACACTAAATGCTGAAAAACTTCTTTAAATCCATAGTCAGGTCAAATACTGAAAATAACAGTGAGAGCAGAGCATGAATCATGGGCCTGCTTTGCTGCAGTTTATTTTTGTGCTGCTTGAGTGCCACCAACCAGCAGTATCTGGTGACCTCACCACATGGTGACCTGGGTCAGCACTTGTTACGGAAGGAGTCTCAGGGTGTGAGGCTGAAAACTAGTTTGGGAAATGAATTCTTCACAATGTGATCTCAGCAGAGCACCATAGCCATGTCCTAAAGCACAAGTTACTGTGCAGCATTAGCCTCATCAGCCTTAGCTCATGGATTCACACAGCTTAACTCCATCTTTGGGATGCTGGAATACATGGAAGGAATACATAGGCATATCATCCCAGTTTTCATTTGCATTTAGGATTTCTCAGTAGTTCCCCATCTTAACTGAAATGCTAACAAAAATTTAAATGATTTATAGTTCACTACAGTTGTGACAGACACGTGTGTAGCAACCCAGAAAACAACATTTAAAGCAAATAAGCAGAAAGAAAAGATCAGAATTCTCAATTCTGATAGAAGAGTTTTGTGTAGGATAAATATTCTGCTTACCTCCATAAATGAAAGGCCAAGGTTTAAAAACCAAAAGAAATTCTCAACAGTACCTGTCTTTCTCTTTCAACAGTGAGGTCCTACCTAGGGCCTTATCCCCACTGGTTATGTCTTGCGAAACAGCTGTCCTTAAAGAAAGTCTGAGTAAAAGGAAAAGAAGATACAAAACTGCTTCTGTTTGATGGTCAAACAGCACTGCTGAAACTAATTGCTGCTTTGTTTTTGTTTATGTCCTGCTCCCTCAGATGCCAGTGAACCTGCAGAGAACTCGGACAGTGAAGGTTCATCCCTTTCATCTGTGGAAGAAGGGGAAATTCGGGACAGTTCATGACAGTTCTTTGGGAAAAGAGGGTGCAATGAGCATTTTGGGGGGGTTGGTTTTGTTTGGTTTGGTTTGGTTTTAAATTTAATTAATTTTATACATACATAAAACTGCCTTTTCAGAGCTTTGGTTTGGCGTTCTTCATTAAAGGCAGCACTTCCAAACTGCCTGCCTATTTTGGGATTTAGTAATGGATATTTAGGGATGTAAATAAAGAGCTGGGAATTTCTGTTTCCAGAAACCACATTATATTCTAATTTAAATGCACACTTTTGTCCATGTATTTTTAATAAATCAGCCACCCAAATTTAAAATTTCCAGGTTAGCTTCAGTGATGGATTTTTTCCTTTTGTCCTAACAGCTCAGTGACTGATTTCCAAATTTAAATACCTGATCATGTATTTTTATATGGATTCAAGCCTTAATGCTTAAATGTACATTAGATTAATTTCCTTTTTGGGGTATTTCTGTGTCATGCTGAGCTGCTGCAAGTGATCTTTACTTTTGACTTTGATCTGCGGTGAAATTCTGGGTGCCTGGTGCAGTCCATTGGCTTTTATTATTATTGGGTTTTCTTACTCGGTTGCATCTTGTTTGATGTGTTAAGGACAGCTCAAACTTATGTTTTCAGGGTGATATCTTGTTGTATGTTTAATCTTCTACCCTGATCTTCCAAGTTAGCGTGGGGTTTAAAATCAATAGAAACTGATACTGACATTGTCAGTAATGCTGACATACTGGACTTCTAAACAATGCTTACGTTATGCATCTCCTATTAGTAGTTTACCTACTGAAGCCAGGTATTTTAAATAGTTACTGGAATAGCAACTGAATTTACCTACTTAAAATAAACCTTAAGAAAATAAAAAGTTCTGTCCTGTATCATCTGCTGACAAGAGAAATCTCTTGCTAACCTGGGAGAAGATTTCTGGATCCCAGACCACTGTATCCAATTTCCCTGTGTCTGTGGAGAGTAAGAAATGTATGCTGTGAGCAGTGTGAGACAGGCCTTTGGGTTTAGTTTGAAAGGGTCTGGCTAAGTCAGTATTTGTTAAAGTCTTCAGGATGTGATCGCTTTGTGAACAGCTCTGTGAGATTGTTGCTGCCTTGTTGTTCCCTGGTCTGTCTGTCTCCTTCCTGCTTGAGACCGGCACCTTTGTGATAGAAGTCAGTGGCATGGGATGCACCCTAAACTGCTGTGGAGGTGGGTTTCAGTCAAAAGTGTACTTCCAGCTGATCTTAATAGGCAGAAAGACAACAGAAAGCAGTGAAGGAGCTTCACTGGGAGGAGCAGGGCAGGCCAGGCAGAGTTCTGCACCTGCACATGTGAGTAACTTGTTCAGGTAACAGGAGGCTGTGGCAGCAATAGGTGAAGAGGGCTTGGGCTTCCAGAGTCTCAGTCTGGACTTCAGGCCACTGAGCTGTTAGTTCCTTACCAGCCATGCTGCGTTAATACTGTTTCTTACAGTCATACTGCGTATCCTTACCCTTGTGTGTTTTGCAGGCCCTGGAAAAACAGGGAGGTTTTTCTTCTTGCGTGGTGGTAGCCACCTGTGCTCTGTTGTATTTATTCGTAATTGTTGGTCCTGTGCCCACCTCTTCTTTCAATGCTTGATTTTTACCCTTTTTAAAGGACCAGGATTCCTAGCTGTAGGTGCTTCCTTCACATCTTTTTCAGTCCAGTGAACGTGGATAAACTTTTCCTAATGAGTGATTATTGCACATTGACTTGGTAGCCACAAATTGCTTTAAACCAGTCTTGAACTCATTCATTACGACACTGATAAAAGAGCAGAACAGCAAAACTGCCACAGTTCTTTTGCCAGAAAACATTTCATCCAGGGTTAATAGCATGGCATTTCTGTCAAGGTTCATAGCACACAGTGGAAATGAGAATGCTGCAAATATTAGTGTTGATCTGCATGTGTGTGTGATTAGTCTTTGGCTGAGGAAGGCAGAGTTGTAATTTGCATTGCTCTCCTACACTCACGGAGGCTTTCATTAATTGCATGAAACGGTTTGCCTGTGGGTTCTTTTTTTCTTATATAGATCTAGTTTAATCTTCCTTGTGCATCAAATACAACTGTAATTTGTCTTTAAATGAAGATGCTGTTAAATCTCTCCTCCAGATTTAAATCTTCTCCTACCTTAAAGAAGGCTTTAAAGAAAATTATTAAAGAGCATTCCTGTGGTGGTCACTAGAACTGAAACTTCCCAAACAAAGCTGGTAATCATCTTCCAGAGTTCAGTCACATTGAGAGTAAAAGGCCTTGGTAGCATTTGCCTTTCAGTCCCAGGTTACTATTTGCGTGTTTTTATTCAGTTTTGATAAGAGTTCCACTAGCTGGAACTGTGGTGATTCATCAGATGCAAGCCAAGACGAAAGTCAAATATTTTTCTTTGGTTTTACTAAACTTTTTCAGTCTTTGTTTATAAAAATGAATCAAAATGATGGTCTCTGGCTGAAAGCGCAGCCTGACTTACAACAAGTGACCAGTGCAGACCCTGCAACAGTGGTAATTCTTAATAAGGTTACTGGTTTAATCGAAGTTTATGCACTCTTTGGCTAGGCAGGTAGTTTGTAAAACCTTCACAGGCATTTAGGGGAAGATTTTAATTCCTGTCCGAGTGACTTACCCCAGAATGAGCATCTTGTCATAAACTGAAGATTTCTGGTCAAGCACTTAAAATTTAAAACATGGAGCTGAGGCTGCTTGGAAGACTCAGTTCTGTCCGTCTTGAAGACATACTACTGTAAGCATATTACACAAGGATCCCTACAGGACTCTGCCTTGATTCAGGGCAGGTGATGTCTGTGAATGAAAACTGTCTGATGTTGGTTTTAATGTTCATCACTCAACACCAGCTTGCATTGAGTGCTTGATTGTGTGCCTACTATACTTACTCATTTATTTTCCTCTGTAAACCACTTGTCACAGAAGGAACAAGCTGTTTGTGTGTAGAGTTGTTACGGCATTTCTTTCAATGGTTAGGCTGTGCAGGTTTCAAACCCTGAACCCTCACAGCATGCTTGAACTGAAGGGCCATCAGCTTACAAAGCAAAGGCTCTTGTCCTGAATGAACACGCTACTTAAAAAAATGAAAAGCTTAATGAAGTCATCCCTTTCACAAGCCGTAGAGGACAAAAATAGAGCATAGCTAAGCACATACTAATAGCTGAGAGGTGGGGTTGAGTCAGCCCTCTGAGAGAACTTGGGTCTTTCCCTTTTCTGTTGAGCTTCCTGGGTGCATGAGGCATAAGTCCTTGAGTTGTCATAGGTAAACATTGTTACAGCCCCCGTCAGTGCAACAGCCAAGTTTTGAATAAACACATCTGAATTCCAGGTTTTCCTGCATTTATCTTTGCATTAGGAATTGCTGGTCCATAGAGAAAGAGAGGGTCGTGCCACAAAGTGTGTGGTTGGTGGTCTCAGAGGCAGGCCATGCCCATTTATGTTACTCCAGTTTTGCGTTAGGAGTAAAGTCTAACAAATACATGAATTTCCAAGTTCACTATAGCAGGGATGGCACATCCCAGCTCGGTGCTGGCTCTAAGCATAGCTGTGTTTCAGACCTTGCCCTGCCAGATACGAATGTTCTCTGTTGACATCTGTAGGAGCTGAGAATAAATAACACCTTGCAAGAGCAAGTAAGTATACAGCTGTGATGATGTAACTCCAGCCATGTTTGGTCACAAACATTTCATTCTGCTTTCTGAAGTCCCACGCTCTTTTCCTGAAAACATTTATTCTTCCTCCCTCTAAAGGAAAAAGTATCTTGGATTTGTGTTTATGTTGTTGCCATGACATTCAGTTAAACTGTATGCAGATGCATGTTCTGTTAATAAGAGAAAGAGAAAAAAGAACTGTGTACTTCAGTGAACAAAGATTGCCCTGTGTTTGTATTAAGATGTTGCTATGGCAGTGCATATGGTTTTATTTGGTGGAAATTTGTGGTGAGGTGGAAGGAAGTCACGTGTATGCAAGACAAACAAGAAATGACAGCAGAAGCAACTCGACATAAATACTGAAACTGAAAGGGAAGTTGCAGGTGACATGTAAAATCAGGGAAAAATAGGGATAGTTGTTTCGCTCCCTGTCTGTGACTTGGTAACGGAAGTGTGTTCCCATTGTGTCCTGTTGAGTCTCAGTGGCCTACTGGACAGGGGCTTACCTCTAAAGATGCTTCTATTGCTAGAGCCTCTTCCCTCATTGGCTCTGTGTATTGTAACTTTTTTGTTTTGGAAGCAAAGTTCCGCTGGCTTGGCCTGGTTTCACCACTGCTGACTTTTCCTGCCGAAAAGCGTTTCCAGGCTATCTCACTGAAGTAGGCTTCTTGGCAGGAAAAATCAATAGAGTGATAAAATACGGAAAGCCACTAGAGCCTCATCTGTCTCTGGGGCAAGGGGAAGTCTTTGTGGACTAGTAATCAAAACTGGACTGTTTTTGGCTGGCATGGTAGTCCTCCTGTTTGTCTTACCCTTTTGCATTAGGCTTCTTTTTGCATCATTTTTTTTTAAATGCAGCTGTTTGTGGGGTTGCATGAAAATCAGAATGGGTTAAAAATCATCTGCCAAAGCGGCAGGGGTAGAAATTAGAGGAGAGAGGGAATCAGGAATAAATAACCACACTGGAGCTGGCTGGTTCCCACATTCCAGCTGGTGAAGAAAGCAAAAGTGCTTTTAAAATCACATTGCCACTTTCTTCCTGTCATCCAGTTCTGCCTCAAGAAGGAGGAGGAAGTGAGCGTGGAAGTTGCTGTTACCTTCCCACTCATTGCTTCCAGGTTTTCTGAATCATACTGTACCATTACATCTAGTAAACAAAAACCTCACTGTCTTGTGTAAACTTTCCCTCCTGGACAGTTGCTACATTCCATCGCGTAAGTGGTTGTACTTCAAGACAGATGAAGTTGCTTATGTGAATGGTGCCTTGGGGTCTTTCAGGATCTTCTCCAATATAAACTGTGTATGTAGAAGTCATAGCGGTAGTCTTGGTGGGGGGTCATATCATAGTGAATACCATACTTTGAGATTCTTGGTATTTGGTTTTTACCGGATAATACAGATGGCACTTATTATATCATTTTGTTGGGTGAAGCCTCCTTTTAAGTATTTATATTTTCTAGACATGTTCAATGCAGTTCAGTTGTTCAAGAGTTTAAATGCCTTTATAGCTGTCTCCAAAGCTAGCTGTACGTTATGCTTTCACTAAAACACGTTCAATGAAGTGCTTTTTTGCAGGATCATCCCAGCAGCCTGGGAGCACTGGAGGTCCTCCTGCAGCAACCACACAGATTTGTGGTGTCTCTGCCTATTCCTGCACATCCCACTGGCTTCCCATCAGTAGTGGAGAGATGAACTTGACTCCTGGAAGGTGGGCACTGGGAGGGTCAGGCAGCGCAGGTGGCTGCTTTGCCGTGGGCCCTGCAGTAATGCATACACACAATATAGATGTTTTCATGGCTTGGCTTGGTGAGGGTTAATTAATAGCTTGGCTGTTCCACTGTCAGTTAGATGTCAGCTTTTCCTCCCTCTGCTGCTTATTCTGGAGAGAGAGATAGCTGCATCCCATGAGAGAGGAGTTAATGAAATTGTCAAAGTATGTTTTCTGCATAGTTTTCTGCCTGTCTGATTGTATTTTGTTTCCTGTGATGCCAAGCAATTAAGGAAGCAGAAATTTTGGCTTCACTGCAATGACTTTATTCGTAGGGCGGATTTTATAGATAGCCCTGAAGGTGATTGCCGCCATCGAACCCTTGTAGGTGAATGTCCTGAACACCGGACTACACTTTCCTTCCGTCCCAGGGCTGCAGTTTGACAAACGCTCCTTCTGGCGGCAGCAGCGTATGCCGCCGCCTCCTGCCGCCTGGCCCCGGGACCCGCACCTCGGCCGTGCTTGCTTCTCTTGCTTTCAGGGTTTGAGGTGCCGACGTCCTGGCCCTGAAACGTGCTGAACATGTACTGCTTGTTGTCATGGACCGTACTTACTGTGTTCCTAACTCCTCATCTTTTAGTGTTCTTCTTGAAGGAGGATAGTGGTATTCTCTGACCAAGAAATAAAACCAGTTGCGCTCATTAACCTAACCTGTAAGCCCTGTTGGAACCGGATGAGCTTTAAGGTCCCTTCCAACCCAAACCATTCTATGATGATATGCAGAAAATGACGCTGTCCTTCTACACCACTTGGAAATGGTGGGTTTTAGTAGTTTCACCATGTAATTGTGAAATGCAAAGAGAGGGCTAGAGAGATGTTGGTGTTAGCTTCCAGCTCTGTAAGACTTGCAGTTCATTTTAGTGGGGTCCATTCCCTCCCATTATAGCAAGATAATTTCTTTTACTATATTTTATTACTATGTTTGTGTGACCTGCTCTCTTATTCTCCCAACAGTACAGCTTTCTAGTGAGCAGATTACAGAGCCACCCCTCTACTTGATGAAACAGGGAAATCCCAAAGCACAGGTTATAAAATCCAGGGCCTGGTTGGAGCAAGAGTTGGAAGGGCCACTTTTTTTATACGTGGTGTACGTGTTACAGACATCCAGTCTATGCATATAGCGTAGTTGCACGTGTATGTAATGTGTCAGTGAACTGTTACTTACGTTGGTTTGAAGATGGGTGTCATTCAAGTGTAAGTGGCAGCAGGGAGGGTGAGGAATGTGCAGGCAACTGCTGTGTGCCTGTGAACAGTGGGTTCCTCTTTGCGTGCAGACCCAGTGATTTCTCAGTGAGCAGCTGATGTAGTGAAGTGTTCAGTGCTACATGTAAGTAGGAGCCAAACAACAGCACTTCACGGCATTTTACACTTCTAGTGTCAACAAATATTGTACAGACAAGTTGAGGTACAGCTGAGACTGGTGGCCAGGTGGTGGATTCCAAACCAGCTCAAGTTTGGAATGCCTGCAGGGAGAGAACTTGACTGAGCAGAAGAGAGATGGCTGTAATTTCTCAGGCAAAGCATTAGCTGCCAGAGATGAGCTTCTGAGATATTTGACTAGTTATTTTATCAAACTATTTATGCCTTGTCAAAAGCTGACTCGTAACCACTTATGCATCTGACTGGATCTCACCCTTCACAGTTCTAAAGCCTCAGCATTGGTCCCTGGTTCTTATGAGAAGTACCTGTCTTCCTCCATCCAGGTTCTGGGAGGGTATTTTGCCAGAGAGCTAACTAGTTGCAAGGAGGAGACAAAAATAAAAGCAAGCTCAGTGTTGCAGGTTTCCTTTCAGCCTTAGCTGTAGTGCAGCTTGCTGTGAACCAGAGCAGTACAAATGCTTGCTGCTGCTGCTGCTTTCTGAGATCCTACTCTGGCTCATTATTGTAAATGTCATTTTCTTACCCGCGCCAGCTAGCTCAGCGACTCCCTTGGCTAGCCAAATGTCATCTGTCCCCTACAGGATAAAGTGCAATTACGTAGTTAAAAAGCGGGAAGGGGAGGTGAGGAAAAGAGAAGCTGCTTTGCTTTTTACTCTATTGGAGAAGTACTTGAAATTCCTCACATTCTTCTCCTGTTAACAGTGTGTTTACTTTTCATCACTGGGTTATTAGGATTAACAAAAGTCATTGCTTCAAGCTCATTTAATTTGAATTTAGTGAAAGCAAACCACCTCCTGCAGCCTGTAGGAAACATTCTTCTGCCACAGAAATGTATGAATTTGCAAAAAAGAAAAGCACCCACCAAAGAAAAATGAGACCTGAAGACCACTTCCACCCCATGTGCAACATCCCCATGCATGCGCTGCATCCTAATGAGGGACCTTATGTTGCAAATTCCAGGGCAGTTTGAATAATCTGACAGTCTTAATTAACATTTCAGTCTATCAAACATTTGCTTTCAATGCCAAGGAGCTTTTTCTGTACATACTTTCTAGCGCAGGCTGCAGCCACTACTTCAAAAGTGTCATTTAGTCCAAGAATGAGACTCAGGTTTCTAGTTCATCCCTGCATCTGTAGCAGAGCTTGTTTTAATTTTCAGAGAAGCTGAGCTGCTCACAATTCCAGCGTTCACAGAAAGCTCTTGCCTTTGCTGTATTTCAGTCTGTTGTCTGTCAGAATGCTCTACTAAGAGGAGTTAGGTAAATATTTCTTTATTAAATGATTAATTCCATAAATAAATTCTTTTAATTCATTGAATATAAAATTAAAATCATTTACAACTTATTCCAGTATTACAGGGGCTGGAAGGGGTAAAAAAAAAAAAAGAGAAAACAAAAAGCTACAGTTTGATAAATAAAATATTCAGCTTTAAAACAACTGATTTCTGTTTGCCATTAAACTACAGTTGGTACATAATAGCTGCCACTGTGAACACCCCACAAGTGCCCACCTCAGGAAGGAATGTAACTTCCAACTTGGTTGGGAAAAGGGGGGGAGAAGATGGAAGGAGAGGGAGAAGCATAATGTTAAATGGAACAGGATAGGAAAGAAGTTTTCATAACCAGAAGAAAACATTTATCTGATCACTTACAAACAGAAAACAGTACATAATTACGTAAGGTGCTCCAAAAAGAAGCAGTAAAGTGGCTCCAGTACTATGAAGCTTTAAGTATGCTTAAATCTCTGTTGCATTAGTGTCCAGTTGCACAGTGCACTTTTGTAACACCTCAATGTTGCCCTCAAATGGGCAAGGCACCATTTCCATCAAAGGTCCTTTCTCCATGGCTGGTTTACTTCAAAACTCTTGCTTAGCATCCCACCCCCAACACGACTTAGTCCCTAAATTTGTGGATGTCATTGACCAGTCTGTAGTAGGGGTAAGCCTCGTTGGCATGCGGACAGTTATAGTTGCACCGGCAGGACTGGATCATCATGACACTCTTGGTGAAGGTTTCCCCATCATCACAGCGGAACCTGATCTTGACAGTCCTGGTCTGCTGGGGCGTGCAGCACCTGCCATCCACGCAGGAGCCGCAGTACTTGGGGCGGTACTTCTTCACACTGGAACATCCGGCGTAAGTAAACTTCACTGGGGATGGGGATTTCTTAGTCTTGGTACATTTTTTGCCCTTCTGTAAAGGAAAGACAGTAAGATTATTAGCAGGAGATTCTTCTCCATCTTTACCTTCTACCCAAAGCAGTTTGGGAAAGAAGAGGAGCACCGGAAGTGTCTGTATTTACCTTTAGGGAGGCATAGCTAGGCTGGCCACATGGCCTCACTTCACATATTCTGGTCTCTTTGATGAGCTTGCAGTCAGGGTTGTCGTTGGTAACCCTTGTGGAGATGCCAGTTCCACACGTCTTTGAGCACTGGGACCAGGAGGTTGTTTGCACAATGCATTTAGGATTCTCAAAAGCTCGGCTTTGTGGCTCAGATCCAAAAACTGGAAAAGAAAAGAAGGGCTTAGCCTAAATACATCCTCTCACAGGGTTTCTTTCTTTCCATGGGGGCCTGAGGGGTGGTATAGCCATCCCTCTCGCCTCCTCCCCTTAAAACTGTCACTGTCACACAGATCAGCCTATACTCACCAGGCAGCATTTTCTGGCCTCCCTTCACAATGGCTATCAGCTCATTGTTCCTGGTTAGTTCGCCTTCGGAGTCATCCGGACCAAACTCTTTGCTGAAGAAGCCTTCCAGCTCATCCAGCGCATCCTTGCTTTCATCGCAGACCCACTCTTCACAGCACTGCCCGGGCACTTTGACCAGCCTGGGGCTGGGACAGCCCAGGTTAGGAAGAGAGAGCTCCTGCGGGCAGAGCGGGATGCAGCCCACAGCTCCATCTATGCAGGTACACTGGTGTTTACAGTTCGGCTGGAAGCTCTCGCCGTTCTGGTAGATTTTGGAGTTGTATTCACACGGTCTCCCCTCGGACTGTGCTGCAGAGATCAACAGAGAGGGAAGGGAGGGAGTCAGCGGCGGGAAGCGCTCGTTCAAGTACAGGTCTGTTAAATTCAATTTACCGTGGGGCTCCCTGCAGCCCCCCGGAGACGCGGGGCCAGAACAATAACTTAGTCAGGAATCACTTTTCCTTATGTGCTTTTAGCGAAGCCCAGACATACTGAATCGCATTCCAGACTGCTGAAGTCATGTGCTTTTCTGCCAAGCTACCAACAACAAAGCATAACCATACATGGACTCGAAATTACTAAACTTTGGCACCTTGGGGACCGGGGTCTGCATCCGGGGAAGGGGAGGGGGCGCTGAGCGGAGGCCCGGAGCCGCTTACCTCTGCAGATGCCCTTCAGCGCGGCGGGGCTGGCGCCGAAGTTGCACTCCAGCCCCTTGGTGTGGTCGCAAGGCTGCACCCGGCTGCAGT
>JBAFWW010039803.1:0-25912 GCA_036873685.1 Agapornis canus
GGTTTTCTTAGTAGCACAGACTGAAGGTATCATGGCACTGTGGGTATGGAGCAGCCACAGAAAAAGTAACATACTTTGTATTTCTAGTAGATCAGGTAGAGGCTTTCTTAAAAGCTTGCCCCAGTGTAGGTAGGCAACAGGATTTTGCAGCTGTGTCCAGGTGGGTGGAGTTGTGGGGCTATCCCAGGCAGGATGAATGGTCTGTGAGTTTGCATTGAAATCAGATTTATTCTTTGATGCCCTGAATTGCTGGATGGCTATTAAGCTGCTGCAGAGGGAAGGGAGCTTGTCACATGAGAAATTTGGGTTTAGTCCCCCGTAATCTCAGGCATTTATCCTTCTGGACTGAACAGTTTGGTCTCTTGACATGGTGATAGTCAGCATGCGTTAGACCTGCACTTTTCTTACAAGTGGACGGGGAAAGGCCCTGCTGCGAGCAAAAGCAGCTTGTGAGCCTTTCTGCACGCCTCTGCTGCGGGAGCAGGAGGGGGAGCGGGTGGAGCTGGTGGGCTGCGGCGGCTTTTTCCAGCATCGAGCGTGCCCGGGATCGTGCGCTTGGAGCGCGGGGCTCTGCCTACCTGCCCTCCGCATGCTTGGCAAGCCGCGGCTTGTAAGGCACGGCGGGTTCTGAGCGCCAGCTACATTGCTTGCTCCATGCTCCCTCTCCTGCTTTGGAGGGGAACTGGGTGCGTTGTGGCCAGCCACCCGTTTCATTTGCCTTTCTCAGTGGGTGCTGCTCTTTCCCCCCTGCTGCGTGGAGTTTTGGAAAGGAGTTTTCCTCTCCTCATCAGAGGCAGTGGGCGCTTTGCTGAGCTGATGCTTTGCAAGGTGTGTGTGGTGTTCATTAGACCTGTTTAGCAGGAAGCTTATGTCTCAAAAAAGGACTGGCTGGCCTGCCTGGTGTGGGACAGGAGAGCAGGCTCAGCCCTTGCATGGGAGCCAAAAAAAAAAGCTGTAGGTTTGGTTTCTGAGCATCATGTGTTGTTGAGTGATCCTGGTCAGGTCACTCTGCTTCCTTGCTGGCCTGCCTGCATGGTAGCAATGTCTGTATCTGCAGATCTTGCAGCTTGGGTTGTTGCAGAGTAGGGAACATGCCTGTTGTCCTCTGCTTGTGGCCTTGTGTTGTGCGGCAAGGGTCTGGATGGGTGACACGAATCATGCACTTTACTGGCAGGAACTGGGTGGAATACTGGGCAAGAGAGATATTGGAGTTAGCTATGAGTTTTCTTCTGGGGATCAAGACTAGTGATCACAGAAGTGTTTGAAACCTTTCCCCACTTTCACATTTCCATTCTCAAGGTAGATGCATTCTCAGGATTTGTGTATCTGCAGGCATTGCTCACCCAGGGTGCAAGGGCTGTGCATTGCCACACCATCTCCTACCTCCTGCACAGAGCTGCCTCTAGCAGGAAGAGATCAGATGCGTGGAAGAGCACTGGGGTTATGTGAACTGTGTCTGAAGGTTTCATTAAATCAGGGTGGAATTTGTCTTGCTTGTGTGTGCAGTTTCCCATTTTTCTGCAAACGGGGGGCTTGCCTGCTCCAGGAGCTGGAAGCGTGGAATATGTGTGCTCCTCCTGTTCCCATCTTTTTTTCTATTCTTTTGTGTTGAAGGTGAGAGGGCTTGTGTCGTTTCTCCCCTCCCTGTGCTCACCTGCACCTTTTGCTTCTCTCCTGTCCAATTACAGCTCATGAAACAGTGTGCCAGTAAATCTTGGAAGAGGTCCCTCCTGTCACAGGCCAGCCCTGGGATGAGGATCACGCCATTCCTGCTCCTTTCTGACCAGGAACACTTTTCCACCATTACTCCTTCCAGCTCTCTCCCTCTCTTCTTAACGTGCTGCTTGTGTAATTGTTGGCTGTTTGTCTGCTAATGATTATAAATTAGCGGCCGAGTGTATAAAAAGTTAATGAAGTTCTGTCGGTGGAACCATTACGCCTTCCAAGGCTGGCACGTACAGGTCGGCCAAGCCGGTAAGAAAAGCCAGACATGGAGTCCGGCCTTTCAAGGGATCAGGTTTCAGCTCTCTCTTTCCTGATGTGTTTTTTTCTCGCTAGTTGGAGCTAAAGTTGAGCATTGGGAATGCCAAAAGGTGACAGGTGATATTTTCTCTGCTGTGGAGCACAAAATCACCAAAATGCTTGCGTATCCCTCACCATCACTTCTTTCCAGCCCTCTTGTTCCACTGCACCTTGGTTGTCCCCCTTAGTGGTTCTTTCAGGCCTGGGGTGTGAGGACTCTTTAATCCTTCAGTTCTGGCCGCTAGCAGTTTTTCTTCTGCCTTTGGGCTTCTTGGGTGGAAACATGACATCTTGATGCTTTCAGCTTCAGATGCTTTGCCTCTTGAGCATCTGACCATGACATGGCAAGAACAGCTTCTTCCATCACAGTGCTCCTGGGCAAGGTGTAGGAAGGGTGTTGGAGGAGACAGCATGATCCTACAGGTATAAATCTATGTGCTATAAACCTCAAACCCCCTTCTTTTTTTCCTTATCCTTCAGAACTTGGCAGGACTTAACCGGGTGCCCTGGCATTTTGCTGGGTGGAGGCAGGTTTGGCATAGGGCTTGCTAAAATGAGCTGAGTGGCTCAGGGAAAGGAAAATAAAAAAGGATGGAGAAAAAAAGGTGTCCTCCTGGTTGTGTGTGTGTGTGTGAGATTCTGTCTGTCAAGGCTTAGGCTCTGATTGTGGCTCCTTCTCTCTTGGAAGAGCTGTGGAAACTTGGCAGTGGGGCTGTCTTGTGTCATCCTCGTGAAAATTCAGTTGGATTGGGAGCACACAGTCATATACATGATTGGTAGATCTCTGAGAAGCTTGAGGAAAACTTTGGCATCCAAACCCTGGCGAATGGTGGTCAGCCCTGTGATGCTGTGTGTCCCCTCTAGCCCACTGAGAAATGGTGGAGACTTTCAATGGGCAGTGGCTGCCATGAGGCATGAATGGGTGGAGAAGATGGATCATATAGAGCTCCCAGGAGACAGGACAAGGTCTGCAGGATCAGAGAGACCATAGGACTCTGGGTCTGATGCCTGGTTTGGGATGACTTACAGCCCAGCTATGCTGTGTAGTGCTTCAGTGCCTTGGAGAAAGTGCCATCTTTTCTACCAGATCCAGGTTTTTCCCAGATGGGATTATCTGTGCTCTTGTGATGCTTTTCCTGAGTTTTAAGGGTGTGAACACTGGTCTCCTGGCCTTCTTCCAGGCTGAACAATCAGTTTTGGCATCTCTTATTTTTCCCCCCTGCTGCTACACTGTGCTCAGCAGGGCTTCTTCCCGGGGCTGGTGCTTTCCCTCCTCTGAAGAAGGTGTTTGCAAGGGTGCTGGGAGGATGGAAGGAGGAGCATGAGCCTTGCTGGATCCTCAGGAGGTGTTTCAGGATGGGCTGGAGCTGCCAGCCTAGCTGCCTGTCTGGATAGCCAGCACAGAGGGAAGGCAGGCTGCTTGAAGCCAGCAGGAGCCTTCCCTTTGATTCGGCCGAGACTTGGATAGGCCCCTGGATTTTGGGAAAGGCTCAATGAATCTCTGCATCCAGCTGCCGGTGTGAGGATTAACGCCGGGAGGCGTGGGTGAAAGCTGGAGCTGTGAGCACTGTGCCGGGAGCCTGGTGGCCTTGGGCACGTGGTGGGGATTATGGGCAGACGTCCTCCCTGCCTGCTGCAGCCTCGGTGCTGGATGTGCCTTTGGGACTGGGATGGGGTGTTTTGGGTGCTTGGGCATCCCTCCATAAGTAGAGGACCCCTCCAACACTGGTGAAGGAGGATCTCTGATTTTGGGTGCAAACAACTTGCTGGCAGCCCCGTGAAGGAGAGGACAGATGGGAGCCACTGCTTGGTGCCAGGGATCTGCCCTGTAAGAGCTGATATTGGTGAGGAGGGGAGGGCCCCCAGCCCCTGCTCCAGAGGCTGATGCCTGCCCCTGCCTCAGGCTGGCTTTTGGGGCGCAGGCATTCCAGGAATTTGTAAGGAATTAGGGGGCAGGCGGGGAAGAGCGGGAAGGCTCCTGCAACATGAACCATCTGGCCTCCTCAGCCTCTCTGCGTGGCAGTGTCTGGGATAAAGGAACTGATCGAAAACAGACATTGTTTGAGACAATAAAACCGTATTACACGTTAATGAGAAAATACATTTGAGAGCCGAGGGCCTGGGGCAAGCTGGGTGTTCTCCTTCTCCCCTTGACCTGTGCGTGGCCTGGTGCTGTGCTGCCTGTGGGCAACAGCAGCTACTTTCCCTTTTGCCGTGGTTTGCACCCAGTGAGCTGGGATTCTGCCAGTGAGCATGGTTTAAGCAAGACATGCTTTGCTGGGGTGCCTGCCCCTGTTCCCCCAACCTGTGAAAAAGGAAAGCATGATCCCATCAGGGAGGCAGATAAACCCCACAACCCTGCCCTGCACTGTGCATGGTCATGGACTCATTCCATTTGCACCCCCCTATATTCCCACTTGCATGCTCAGCCTGGAAGCCTGTGGGGCCTCAGGCTTGTGCAGCTCATTTCTCCCAGTAAATAAAGCAGGTTAGGGCCTGTTCCCTGGCTACGGATGCGAGTGGCACAGCCTGCCTCCCATCTGCCTGACACATTGCTCCCTGAGCGGCCACAGGAGAGCCCTGCAGCCTGTGCCTGGCCCCGCTGAACTCTGAGCCTTGTGAACCCTAACGCAGCGTGTTGCTGATGCTGGTTATCAGATCCTGTGGGCACTGATTTCCTTCTCTCTCCTTGTCAGCTCATGCCTGTCGCCATGGGATGGCCAGGTGCTCTCTGTCTGCTGTGTCAGGGCTCATGGTTTCTTTCAGGTGGCCATGGCACAGGCCCTGCTGGCTCCCCAACTTGCTGTTTGAGTCCTGGCCTTTCACTAGTTCTTATTCCAGGAGCTGGGTGTAGGTGTCTCTGTATCCTCTGTTCTGTGTCCCCTCCTGCAAGGGAGTTGGATTCCCTTGGGAAGAAAGCCAGAACGGATCTTCATCTGGAGGATACTATTGACTCATCCAGGCTTAATGTCAGGCATCAGTGATCCTATGGGTGGGCTTTCAGCCTTCTGGCACCCTGGTTTTTTTGTTTTTTTCCAAGAGGCTGACCTTTGCCAAGGCACCTGGCGGAAAGGGGAGCTCTGGATTCTAGTAAAGGTATATGTTTTTAGGAAAGGGAGAAGCAGGGTTTTTGAAAGTGGAGGGGGGAGGGAAGGGGCCTTGGGGGGGGGACGGGGGGGACACGACGACAGACACATGTCTGGAGTCTGTACCTCCCATCCTAACATTTTTGGAGATCTTTCTTCACCTCAGGCAGGAGCAGGGAGCTGACGGTCCATGACAAAGGCCCCTTTTCTTCTCCAGGCTGTTGTTTTCATAGTGTTGGGTTACATCCCCCTCACTTTGGGGGTGGGTGGGAAGGGGGCATTGATAGAACCTGACACAGCCTACATGATGTAATGTTTTTTCTGTACTGAAATGAGGCAATTTTTCACTCGAGGTCAGCAGAATTTATGTCGAGTCCTGCTGGAGGGAAGGGAGGGAAGAAGGGAGGGATCCTGGGCTGGGGTACGGGATGGGGTCCCTGCCCCTACATACCCCGGCACCCTCTCCAGCCCTGCCAAACGCTGCTGCCTGCAGAGAGGTAACAAGCACATCACCCCTGGACCTTTCCCTGCTCCCTGTAACTCTTGCCTCGTGCTCAAACCGAAATATTTTAATTAAAATGGATTCGGTTTGGAGCGTGGAGAGCCTGCAGAGCCTGCGTTTGGTGCTTGGGCCCTCAACATCTGTTTCCTATTGAAAGCTCTTTGGAAAGGAGAGCTGGCCCCTCCTCCCATCCTCAGTTTCAGTCCCTTTGGAGACCAGTACACAGTCTGGCTTTCCAGGGTTTTGTCCCCGTTTCAGCATCCCCCCAGGCCAGCCAAAGTTTTGCTCAAATAAAAATAAACAAATGAAGTTGATTGCAGGCAGCAGGGAGGCTTGTGTCTCACTGCATGTGTGAGGCTCTATCAATGTGATTCTCCCCCATCGTGGCTGGGAGGTGAGGATGGGGTCTCCACACTTGCCCAGCAAGGAGGGCAACAAATCAGTAGGTTTGCTGCTGGGGAAGCTGCAAAAGTAGCGTTTGGTGGTGGTGATGTAAGTTGGAAAAGCTGTTTGTGCCCTGCAAAGATGATCTTTTTCTCTTTTTGGGAGCAAGTAACGGCACTAGTGTGAGCCCTTCTTGTTGGTGATGTGATTGCCCTGAGTCACAGGGCATTTTTGCCATTAGCACGGGCTCAGCCAAGGTGGTCCAAGGTGAGGGGAGCTCTGGGTTGCCTTTGGCAGATACAGTCCGAGTGGGAGGATGTTTGGAAAAACTATCCCACATGGACAGGATGGTTAGTTGCGGACCCTGTTAGGATGATGTCTTGTGTTCTATAGGAGCGTTGCTGTGGTCTTCAAGCAATGTCTCAGTCTTAAAATTGTTCTGGGAGAGGCAGGTCCCATGGAAAATGTGGCTGTGTTTGTTGTGGAAAAGCCAGGGCATGTAGAGGAGGGAGTGCTGGACCTGTACAGGGAAGGAACGTAATGTGGTATCTGTGACCGCTTGGACCATGTGTGGTTTGGAAAAGCCAGAGTATGGACCACCTTGTGCTGGACTGCCCACGGAAGGCTAAGGCATGTTTGTACGGCTGTGGAAGTCAGTGTTTTGCTCAGCAGTATGGTGAGATCTGGTGGACTTGTGCAGCACAAGAAGGAAGAAGACCACAGCACCAACAGAGAGATTGATAGGTCTGTAACTCCTCCTGGCTGGTTATACAATAGATGCGCTGAATAGAGGCAGACTGCAGTGGCAAGCACTCTCCAGGTGATCAAAACTGAAACAGCTCTAGGATTTGAATGGATTTGTTGCTGTTGAGGTTGTTTGTTTTAGTTAATTAAATCTGGCTTGCTTGCTGTCTGGATTTTCTTTCTCTTCTCTCTGACCTCACTTCAATCTCCCAAGTAAATACACCCAGGATTTGGACCTGTGAGAGCTGTCAAGGCCCTGTCTGGAGGAGTTACGCTCCTCATGAGATAGTGCCTTGTCCCCATCCTGGGCTGGGTGAAGGATGGTGGAGTTTAGCAAAGAGACAGGAGGTGGCTGGGTCAGAGAAAGGAGATCAGAGGACTGCATTTTTGGGAAGGTTGCTGTGCTGCTGGCGTTCGCTGTGGAAAACTGGAGGCTGTAGCCATGTCCAGATGTGGAGAGGTCAACCCAGTGCCCTCCTGCATGGGGAAGGGAGAAGACCGCACTGCTGCCATTTTGGAGCGCAGGAGGGAATGGGAAGATGAGCATGGAGAGGGGGTAAAGGTGGCTTAAAAACTACAGGGAAAACTATAAACCTGTAGCTGGTGTGAGCTGATTCTTACAGCATTAGAGGGTTAAAAGGAGGTTGTTTCGCTTCCCTTTCTTGGAACTTTTTCCTGATTCCTTCTAAATTGAAAATCTTTATCAAGTTCTAGTGGCTTTTCTTTTTTTTTGTGATTGTTGCTTTTGGCTTGAAAGGCAGGAAGCAAACAAAAGTGGTATGTGCTGTGCTGACTGCGGTAACCCTCTCTCCCCAAAGCAGCGGTTGCTTTCCAGTGTTCATATTTCAATGCAGTGTTATGGTTTGGGGTGGCAGGAAAGGGAGTCTGCTTGGATGTGAAAGAATACACCTGCTTACTTAGGGAGACCTTCTGGTTCTGCTCTGGAGTGTTGCTGACCTCCTTGCAAGATGCCTGGGTGGGCATGGTACCTAGTTGTGTTGTGACTTAAGGGAAATTTGGGTGAAATATGTAATGAGCAGGTCTTGATTTCCTCGTCCCCCTCCACATCCTGGCAAGGTTAGGTGCCTGTAACACTATCCTGATGGCAAAGGTGAGGCATGGACATCCTGTGACTTTCCCAGAGCCATTCCCATGTAGTGGTGGTGAGGACTTAAGCTCTTTCCCCAGGATTCTTGTTCCTTTAGGCTACCAACAAATCCTGCACTCTCCTGCCCTGTATTTCATCTTCCTGGTGATAGTTTCCTGGCTGTGATGTTCCTCTCGTATTGCGACCAGCTGCTGCGTGAAGGCACGTGCATGTGCACGACACAGAGATTGTGTGTATGAATGAGCAAAAACTTGGAAAGAGTCTTAACGCTGCCTTTATGTCATGAAAGAGATATTTTTTGATGAAGAGTCACAAAATCATCTGTCTTCCCCCTGTTATTTTGGCAGTGGTGTAACCCATGAGGATGTGCCCTACCTGTTCCTTAGGAATGTGAGGGGTGTCCGTTAAGACGCATGTGTAAAAGCCCCTGGGCTGCCTTCACCAAGCGTGTTTTATGTCTTTGTTCTAATAAAAAGTTGTATGCTGCTTCATATTTTTTGCTGTGGTGGTGTTTGCTCTCAGCAGCTGAAGAAAAGCTCTTGGTTGTTTCTTACACCCTCCCAAGCCCCCCTCTCCCCCCCCCCAGCCTTTGCATTAATATCTGGACAAAGATTAATGTATATGTGGGCTGTTTTCACTTGCTGTGACACCCTCACAGCTTTAATGAAAAGATCATTTCTAACTTGGAGGAGCGGTGGCCCGGCTTGCAGTTGGGTTCGCTCTCCACCTCTCCTCAGACAGCAAGCAGTGTGTTGGGAACAAACTCTGCAAACTTGGCGCAGGCAGGAGGAGTGTAAGTGAAAGCTAATTGGAGGCAGCCCTGACTCGCACTCTGCTGGAGCTATTTACAGTATCTTTCATGCGGTGACTTATTGAGTTATTTGCTCAAAGGAAAAAAAAAAAAAAAGAAGTTCCTGCTTATTTATAGCAATGGTGGTAACCACTGATACATGAGCTGGCTTGGATGTGGAAGCATCTGTCCTGGTCAAACCTTTGGCTATTAATTCACATCCTTTGTCCTGTAGCCCTGGATGCATTGAAGCACATATGTAAATACTGGTGTCTGGAGGTCACATTTAGGTACCAGAGACCTTTCCTATCTTTCTCATATGATCCTGACCATGTCATTGCACCACCCCAGCTGCTGTCTCTAACGCCCTTGATCTCCTGCTGTGTAATGCCTGGTGGGTGGTGGTTTTTCATTGTCGGTTTAGCTGGGATGGTTGCTCAATGTTGCATAGTCTGAGCTGCCTGGGTGAGGGTGGTGCCTAGCATTGCATTGGACCAGGCTGGGGAGAGGGAGCGCTCAATGGTGGTTTCAGTAGAGGGAGGAACATGTGGGTTTTGGGTTCAGGATGTCCTTGTGTGTAGAAGGGCTGGCCCAAGTATGTGTGAGAGGTGTCGCAGGGTCAACCAGACGGGAAGAGTTCAAATGGGGGCACTTATCTTGTGCTACAGGGCTTGGGGCTGAAGTCTCACATAGACTGTGGTCATCACTACCATTTTATTCAGACCCTGATAATGGTGTGTTTTCAGGTCTGTGATCCTGACTCATCCCTGACCTGCACTGTACCCAGATCATGGGAATGTTATTTTAGTCTGGGGAAGATGACGCGGTGTATGTGCAGTATTTGCCTGCCTGGAGATGCTTGTTCCACCTTCCACATCCCTCCGGTTTCCCAGCTATTGGCTTCTGCCCCTACCTCTAGCTGATCTTGTTGTTTTTTGTTTTTCCTTTTTTAATCCTGGCACTGATGCTTTTGATGTTCCCAGCTCCTATCTCTGCACGGCTCCTGCAGTACCAGCCCCGTGCCTTTCATTACCGCATTAACAAACTCGAGTCGTGCCTAACGAGGACGCCTCATACGTTATGCTAATGATCAAGAGACATGTTAATGATATTTTAGAAGCCTAATTAGTGGAATATATAACTATATGCAATTTGGTAATGGACTGTGACAAGAAGTTGTTAAAAGGGGGCTTGACAAATCCAGTTGCATGTGGCCTCAGACAAACAGTTGCTGAGAATAGATGAAGAGAAGCGGGGTCTGTGCGTGCATGTGCTTGCATCTCGCCTCCCTGTGCTAAGGGGTGTGTTTTTTGGCGCCTGCACTCATCAGCTTGACTGACACAAGCTGGGTTTTGGCTCTAAATTTTCTTTTCTGCTTCTTGAGCTGATGTGACCAAAGCTTCAATTTATGGGCACAGTAATTTTCTCTCCCCATCTGTCGATATCTGCATGCACACGTATAAAATACAATCAGTTTGGCTGTGTGGGGAGGAAGCACTGTGTATGACCATAGTTGTAGTGGACCTGCTGTTCTCTTCTACTTTGGAGGAGGTGGAGGAGTTGTCAGAGCAGCATCAGGTCTCTTCGTGTGCCGTGTTTTCTGAACATCTCGCTTAATGGCAGCTCTTCCCAAGACAGATACACAGCTGTGCTTGAGCATACATGACTTCTGGTTCATGGGAGAGGACCAGAAGTCATGTAGGACTTCTATCAAGCAGACCCTGAAAGCACCACCTTAGAGTTGGATGTTAGCAGGACGTGAGCTCTTGATACCTGTTTCTCTTCCCAGAACAAGGGAGAGAGCAGTCTGGCTGTAGATACCTCCCCATGGACAACTGCTGATACTTCTCAGGTTTTTTTGTGGTTGATGTGCCTTGTGCAAGGCTTAAAAGCTGGTTGTCTGGTTCGAGCCCATGCCTGAGTGTTTGGAAACCTGACCTCTTGTCTTGGCTGGACCAAGGGTAATTTGACCCTTAAAAATACAAGCTGAATATGGGTTTGGAGAAGTGCCAGCTGGAGGGTGTGATTTGGTGGCCAGCATCTCTGATGACTGGACTCAATGTCCCTTCCAGTGGCGATATTAAAAACACTTTTGTCTCATACTTTCCCTGTCATGGATGTGAACAGAGATGACCTGCTTAACAGCAGCAAGGTTCTTGTGAATCCCATTTCAGACTCCCTGAGGTTACAGATTGTTTCTATGTGTGTCTGACATCTCTTCAGCTTAGTAAAAGAGAAACCTTCTTCTGGCATCCCATGGGAGAGGAGAAACCTGTTTTCTCTACCAGGATCTGCTCCATCACTGCTGCATGACCTGAGGCAACTTCTGTTACTCGTGTGTTGGAACCTCTTGTGAGGATAAGGTGATTGTCCTCTGCCAGCAACTGAAAATAATTTGAAGAGCGGGGACGAAGGGTTAACAGTATTAATTCCCATTGCTTATGAAGCAGTGCCAATTATTAATCCTATTTCTTGATATCAAGCCTAATTTTTGCCCATCCTTAATGACTTTCCAGTTTTCTCATCTGTGTCCTGAGAGCTGCACCATTCATTACTTTGTGCCTCATATATAAGGTATGACTTATGTATCTGCCCTAAAATCAAGACTTTAATAAGATTAAATTCTCATATAAACTCTCATTTTCTTATTATATGAATATATGCACAATAGCTCTCTGGGAAGGAGGCACTGAATTGAAGGGACAGGGGAAGATGTATGTGATCTTCCAAAGGGTTTTTAAGGGGAGGACTGGGCGAGAGGAGTGGGGTCAGATGGTCTTGCTCAGTGTGGGCACGTGCTCCTGTTCCAGGTGTCCATCTGGGCAGTGTGAGCATTGGTGGTTCAGGGACCCTACCAGTCTGGCAGGGAGCAGTGATGGATCTGTAATAGGGAGCTGACCCCAAGGCAGCTTGCTGCCAGTGAGGCTGCCTGAAATGTTTGAATTGGAAATTTGCAACTGCTTTGAAGCCTGGAGAACTTTCATCCTGTTGATTTTTCGCCTCCCTTTAAATACTTTTTTTAGGATGTTAAATTTCTTCTATTTATTTGGTTTTTTTCCCCTCTGCTAATAAGTAAATTATAATGAGGCTCCCAGTGGTATTTAAAATATAAAAAAACACATTAAAAAAAACCCTGCAGAAATTTTTCTCCCCTTTTTTTTTTTTTTCCTTCTTTCCAGTGCAATCCATTCTGCATAATAGCTCTTTGTCTTGCTGGCAGATAGGCACGGGGGAGGCCAGGAATCGGCAGCGACTCAGCGGTGGCTTATGAAGAGCTTCATGAAGTCCTTGGCCAAATGGCACAAAGTTCCCCTTTGGGGGTGATTGCAAACTGTGCACCCCCAAGTGCTGGGCAGCGTGTGGGTTTTGTGCCTGGGTACCACCCTACCTAGTTTGTGTTGGGGCTCGATGAGCTCACCTCACCCAGCATCTCTGCCATGAGACAGGTGTAATAAAGCAGGAGAATCTTTACACTCTGCAATTTCATTCCACGGATCAAAGATCAAAGCAGAGGAATACACAGTGACCATAAAATTAACTGCTTTTTCAATTTTACAATGCTTTTGGTGATAAAGAATCATATAAATTTAATATTAATTAAACACTTAGCTTTTAACCTCCTCCTGCATCTACTTTTGGCTCCTTGTTGGGGAAGAATTAATTGGGCATCTTAAATCTTGCGTTACTAAATGCTTTGACAGGGGGTTTCAAAAGCACTTAGAACTCCAGCAAAATGTATTTGCACCATTCGTCCTTCCACTCACCTAATTGAAAATCTTAGAGAGAAAAGGGAGGGGGCAGGGAAGAGGGAAGAAAAAAAGTACTGTTTTATGGGTTTGTTTCTTAGAAGAAAAGAAAGAGGGGAAGGAGAAAGGCATAACTTATAGCTGCTCTTATGGTCTCGGCTTTAATTCAATCCCCGTCACACTTAACACCTCGCAAAATGGAAGCGATTGATCTTCTATTACAGATGGCCTATCGATCGGGAGCCAGGGTGCTGGCGGCATGCTGCCGCTCGCTCCCGTGGTCTCACATGCTTCCTTCCATCTCCCAGTTACCCTCTGAAAAAAACTGTCCTTGTTGTGCATTGGTCATGTGTGGAAGATATAAACATCAGTGCACATCTCTCCCTGCCTACCAGTATGGTAATGTACATTATTAGCTTCTTGACCATTGGAATGCAACTGCCTTTGGGGTAGTGCCCAGCAAGCAGCTTTTTAGTGGCAAACGCAACACTTCATGAATGTGTGAGGAAGGATTTGCGAAAGACTACCCTGACAGTCCAAACTGGAAAGATTCGGTGGGAAGAAAGCTCTTTGAAATCAGCAATGTTGCAAAAGACCTAAGGAGCACAGAAAGATTCGGTGGGAAGAAAGCTCTTTGAAATCAGTAATGTTGCAAAAGACCTAAGGAGCACAGCAGAGAGTAAATTAGGTGTGTTATTTGCAGTGTGGTTTGGCAAAAAGCATAGCAGTGGGCTCTCTGGGCTGCAGAGGTCGCACTTGATGGAGCAGGAGATCGTAGTTCCTTTTCCTAACTGGCTATAGCATGTGTCTCTGGACATCTTATTAATGCAACGGTACTGATGAAATAAAGGTAGTTTCATGAACTCTAAATGTATGGAATCGGAGCTAGGGAGCATAATTCTCCTTTTGTGGTGGAGCCTGACTGATTTCCATGGCAGACCAGGAGATATACCAGCAGCCGCTCTCCAAGAGGATGTTAGATGCTAGGAAGTGATAGGGGACACCTGATTCAGGAGAAACTTAAGAAATGAATGAGCTAATCCCAGGATGCTGGCTAGGAGCTTGTTAGACAACTGCATTTTACCTATTTATAGTGTTTCTTTGCACAGCACTGAAGTTTTGTGAGGTCTTTTGTAAATGCAAGAGTAATAGCAGTGGAAGACCTTTTCCAGACGTCTCTCTTGTGGCCTTGGCTGCAAGCTATGCAGAGCAGGTATGAGTGTGCATTAATGCTGCTTCATAAGTATGATGTGGGTAGCTTGATGGTGAGCCCAGCAAGTTAGAGGCACCCCTAAGCCAGGCATGTGGGTGGCTGTGGTCCAGGGCTGGACTCTGGACTGGGACTTTTGAACAGTATGGAATTAATGATTGATGGTCTGATTAGTCTTCTGGTTGGGATTGTTGATCTGAGTTTGACCTTCCTCTAGATTTTGGGGGTGGTTAAAGATCTCTCTCAACCCCCCAGAGCTTTTTCTTGGCATGTTCAGGGAGCAAGCATTGCTGCTTTGCTTCTCCCTGGATGAACTGATGAGGGGTGTGGATGTCAGATGGTGAGGAACTACTGAATGGGTCACATGGAGCAGTTCCTGGAGTAGGAACTGGGCGGTGAAATTCAGGATGAACAAGGGATGAATTAAAAAGTGAGGCCAGAAACAGGGTCTGAATAGCATTTCTGGGGATTATGCTGCAGGGGGCAAAAGCTGTAAGGGGCTGGAGTTTTTTGCAGCTTGCTGTGTGGTTGGCACTGTTTTACATATCTCCCCTTCTAGTTCGAGCTCTCAATTCTTTTCAGGATTCATTTTAAACTGGGGAAATTGGGGGGAGCAGAATCATCATGGACAAATTCCAGGATGCTGTTCTGTTGTTTCTTTTTTTTCCCCTTTCTCTTCTTTGTTTTGTTTTGTTTGGAGGTTTGGTTTATTTTTTTCCTTAGTTTGTGGGGTTCCCTGTCCCATTCTTGGCTAGTTGACCACTTGGATTTTTAGGAGAAGATCTCATGCTTGATGCTGTCCCTAATGAGGATGATGAGAGCCATGCGGTCCAGCAGAAATATTTAAAGACTAATCATGTAAAGGCCCAGTGTGACATGGTGCCAGAAGTGGGCACCTGCTGGAGGGACACAGCCTCTGCAATCAGCAGCATTCAGATATCAAGGCAGGGCCAGTAGGATCTTTTCTGTACCATTTTAGGCTGCTGGAAAAGCACCTAAGTCATGGTCCTTTATGGGTAAGCAGTGCCTTGTTTTTTCTCTGCTGGGCCATACACCTTGGAAAGCAGGGGCTGCACCTCTTCCCATGCTGACCATGGCTCCCTCAATTCAGCCCTGGGAAAACGAGCTGTGATGTGTGTGTGCACTTTGCCTGCTGGGGTCTTGCTTTTTCCTTGTGAGTGAAGGGGCAGACACTTGGACTCAGTGCTTTGATGCATTGATTTATTCTAAAATCTCTTAGGTTAGATGGAAGGCATTAGTGAAGGGCTGGGTAGTGTTGATGCTGCAGTGACTCCATGTGGGCTCTCACAAATGGTGTTTGAGAGGGATGAGGAATGTTCCCACCTTCAGGTGTGTAGATAAATCCCAGGCTCTGCATATTTTGGATCTGGAGCTCAGTCCTTACTTGTAGACTGACTGTTGGTGTGTTTAATAAACATGTTGCAAGTCAGGATATGTTTTCAAATGGGATTAGATGAAGAATGTGCCAATATCCAAAGACATCTGTGAAGTTTGGTGATCCCATGTCACCATGGGCTCATGCTCATTTCTGTTTTCCCCCTAAAAACTAGCAGTGCTCAGCTAAGAGGCTGGCAGTCACTTAAATAAAAGGCTTAGGTTACCCCCAGCTCTCTGTATGCAGCTGTAGAAATGCTTTGATACGGCTTATCCTCCAGGATCCATAAGAATAGTCATTGAGAAACAGCATTACACCAGTGAGGGTTTTATAAGTAGTCCTTTGTGCTTCTAAGTAGTGTAAGATAGCAGTAAGGGGAGGACGTGGTGCTCCTCTCCTGCCATCCCCAGCAGCAGCAATAATGAACGGAGGAAAGTGTTGCAGGGCCATGCTCTGCTTCCTTCTCCCTGATGGCTCCAATTTAAAGGCTTCTATTTCTTTAGTATTGCCAGCAGCAGAGGAAGGTCTCCTGGGTGAGAGGGTGCCCTCGAGACATGGGTGGAGACCTTGCTGTATGCTACTGTGGTACAGAGAACATAGAGGGACCTGACACAATGGCACAGCTTGTGCCAGGGCTTCCCATGCTTGGAGGTATAATGCTATGAAGGAGGTGGGGGGGTTTGTTAAGACCTCAAAAGATACTGGAAGGGATCAGCAGTGGGCTTAAACTAGGGTATTCCTGCTGTTGATGAAAGAGCTTTATCCACTGATACCAGCTGGGACTTGCCCTGTTTTAATGCTGCATGCCTGCAGCTGTGTGTGGGGCAGCAAGTGTGGAATTTATGGGTTTAGTTTGTGTTTAAACCCATTTGGTAATGTTCCTGGGTTGCACAAGTGTTACTTTTGGGAGAAGCTGAGAAGCCTCATTCCTAGCCAGGTTTGAAAAGCAGACTTGGGGTCTCGAACAGCTGAAATGCTTTTAAAAATACTAAGTCTTCTTCAGGACCTTAATTCTCAGAGGTGTGCAGAGTGTGTGCCTGCAGTGTGCCTGTGTGCACATTCAGCTTGTGTTGGTTGTAACTCAAGCCTCATCAAAATAATTTAGTGCTTTAATGAAACTTAGACAAATTCAGATGTTGGTAATAAGAGGATGTTTCAACTTTGGTTGATGTCTGAAACAAAGCAGCTTTGGGTGGTGGAGCTGGGGGAGGATTGCAGTGGTGCCAAAGAGGCTGCAGGCAGCACAGGCAGTGGGATGTTTGGGACACATATTTGCAGATGTGAGAGGGATTGCAGTAAAACTTAAAAAACCACCAAAAACCCAACAACTTGGCCCCTTCTGAATTCAGTGGAAAGAGCATGTAGACCAAGCCTGGACCTTCTTGTCATGGTGATCCCATGGAATGCATACTGCCTGGTATGAGTGAATATAGGGCATGGCTTATGCCACCAGCCTTCACCCAGTGAAAGCTTGCCATCTTGGTAAAGCTCTTCCAGCTCATATCCCTGGACCTTCTTATTTTGGGGGGACTATAATGAATCCTGAATTCACAGGGTTTCTCTCTCCTTTGTTCAGGCTCTTAGGGATGTGGCACAGCAAAGGCCTGAAGGCAGGCAGTACAGGTCACTTTCCAGCACTGGCAGGAGGAAGAAAGTGTTTGAATTTGGGTCAGTCACTCACCAGTACTCCTCAAGGACGCTCTGGTTCTTGTTTGTCAGAGAATGGGATCCCCAGTTCAGAAAGGCTTGTGAAACATGCTGGAGTTCTTGTTACCTGCTCCAGCCATAGAAAATTAACTCTGTGCATGCAGTTTGCTCTGGGGAGCTTCGCAGTCTTTTGCTCTTAATTCTTAGTGTTTTCACTAGCTTCTCCCTCTAGTCCCTTTTCCATAAGAGTAAGTAAAAGGAAAGAAGGCAGGCAGTGGAGAGGAGAATGTGGCTGCAAAAGGTCCAGTCTGCCGGCAAGGGGCATAGGCTTGCTTGTGAAGCCCTTGGTCCCCCTAAGAGCAGGAACAGAACATAATCAAACCAGGACTGGCAGCACAGGTGGTGCCTGCTGCTGTAGGAGTACTTCACTCCATCGTGAGAGTATGCACACCCTTTGGTCTGCCAGGGCTATTCAGCCCTTGAAAGGGGAATTGAAATGGGCCTCATCCCAGCACTGGCAGCACCTCCAGCCTGCCTGTGAGGAGGTTTGCCTGCACTGGGGCTACCTTCACCCTACCCCTGCGCCTGCCTCCCTGTCTATGCTACATCCCCATCAGGTCCATTTCTCCTTTGCCCATACATGTGGGGTGTCTCTTTCCCATCATGTTCCTGCACCTCTGTAGGCTTCATAAAGCTCCACGCTACAGCTGGGCACATGGAGAGGGAGGGAGACCCTGCCACCCTGCTTGGGCAAAGCCCCATCCGCGGCTCATGGGGACATCAGTGCTGGCCTACCCTGTCTGCTGCCAACCCTCTTCCCGCTCTTGTTCCTGCCATCAGAAGGAGGGGAAGGAAAAGGAGCAACAGCCATATGAAAAAAATGTTAATTTATTAATCATGGAATATATAGCAGTTCATCTGAAATGCTGTTGCTATGCCAACACCCTGGGAGTTTATTTTCTTAATCCAGGAGTGAGGGGTTTGGTCCCCCGCTCTCCTGCTGAGCTATTTGAATATGTTGCCGCTGCCGCCATATCTGTTTAAAAGGGAGAAGGAGGGAAAAAGGAAGGAAAAAAGAAAATAAAGTAGGCTAAACCACCAAAGCAGTCAGATGCAAAGCAGTAAGAAGCCTTTCTCAGTGCGACTTAGTAAAAATGACACAAATTAATATACTCTACTTAAACCAGACCAAGATTAATGCTTCTCTTTCAGAGCAGCTTAGTCCAACTGTCACTCGACAAGCGTTCGTCGGACAAAATCAACACTAATCAACATTTATTCCTCTCTTGCCCTTGGGTCTGAGGAGCGTAGAGCGGGCTGCACCATTCTCCGGCTCGTCTCGCCACGCTTTTCACCCTCCATCCAGCTTTGCCATATATCACCCTTCCTCTCTGTGCTTCTGCTTGTACGGATCCACACATTCAGCTATCAGGCTACATTAGAGGCATGATAGATTTTCTGTTTTAATTTACATCTATTATATTACAACATAACAGATCTTGATTCAGTGGAGACCAGTGTCTTCTATAGCCAGGCTCTTTGGGAAGATTTCTGCATTAACTTATTAAGGCTGGTTGGAAGGTGGCTTTGGATAGACTCCTGAGTGCTGAGCAAGGTGTCATGTTTAACTTGCTCAGGGGAAGCTTGTGGCTGTCTTGCCCTGCTTGCTGGGGATCTGGGAGGTGATGGCTCTGGAGGCAATGGGTTGCTGAATGCCACCTGCTACTGTTGCTGTAGGTTGTGTACCAGGCTACTTTGTAACTGAACCCTGCAGGAGACAGTGCCCTGTGCTGCTGCCCTATGCCCTAGGTGGGATAGAGGGGAGAAGGATTGAAACCAGCCGTTGGTATTGGGAAGACGAGGTCCCAACATACCTGCAGGACATCTTCCCATTTCTTGTGCAGGGATGCTGAAGCTATATGAGTGTCTGACAAGTATAGGTGGCAGGGTTTTGCTAAGATTCAGTTCATTTCTGGTGGCTGGGGTACTGGTTCCTGCTGTACCTTCACAGCAGGGAAGGGCTAGGTATGATCTAAAGTCTGCCTGGCAGGTTTCTCAAGATCTTGGCAGGGTTGTGCTCTGCTGACTTTCCCTTTGAGCATTAGACCTGTCTTGTCTGGCTGTCCAGAGGGTCCGTGAGGAACAGAAAAAGGCAGATGAGCGGAAGAAACTGGAGCATGTTGTGTTCGTTTCCTCTCCGATGAGCGGAAAACTGGTGAAGGTCATGATGCTCCTGTGCCCAGCTTGGTGCAGTTTGAAGAGCTTCTCTTGTCCTTGCAACCTTGGGTTATTAAAATGGGAGGGAGGGGAATTCCTCCTCCACCATCACTTTTTTGCACTTTGTATTCAGTGCTTTTTCCCCTGATTTACCTGGCAGTGCAGTCACTTCGGTTTCGGGTGATCTGTATTTGATTTCTTTCTAGTGTCACAGATAGTTGTATAAGCTTGGATGAGACTTTTTCCTTATAGTCTCCTAGGTGGGAGTGTACAGGAGTTAAACTCTTGGGCAGGCTAAAATCTCTGCTTAGTCCAAACAGGACAGCAAATATACTTTCGCTTTGCAGACTGAAGGTGTGAATGTAAGACTAAAAACCAGATGAGTATTAGTAACAGTGTTAAAGCAAGGTTTGCCATTTGTTCAATCTCTTCAGGTTGTGTGTGCAAGTATAAGTCCATTTGGGGAAGTAGTAGACTCATCTTTGTAATGAATGTCCAAGAACAGGTTAGAAGAATACCCATTGAGGATACTCTTCTTCCAGTGTGGGAGGAGAGGTCAGTCTGTACATGTTTGTCCACCCTTTGCGCTGCTGATGTGGGGTGTGAGGAGCTGTCCTGGTGTTGGGTTTTCCCAGTTTAAGGTTGGTGCTGATGTGGTTAGCATCCGTTCTGCTCCTCGCAGATTGTGGCTAAGATGCCAAGGGTGCCCTATATTTGGATAGTGTTAGGGATAGCCCCATATCTAGTGATTGCTGTCATGGGTTCTTGACCTTGGGGGTCTAATACATGATGTCCCCATTGCTATTGCTAAACTTGTCTTTGTAGCATGCTGGATCGGTGGTCCCAGGGAAAGTTGCAGTCAATAATTGTGTCAAAACAAAGCCTGGTGATTTGGCTTGGAATCCCATGGCCCCCTTCTGCCATAGGTCCTTTTTGTCTGTGTTGCTAGATCTAGTTTGGGAAGGTGTAATTTCCCTTTTCTTTCTGGGAACGCGTAGGTCTCTGAAAGCTATGATACAGAGGCTTTCGCTGCCCTTTGCTGCTGTAATGGCTTCCATTGCATTGCGTGGAGCTTATTGGCTGGCAAAGTACTGTAGTGCACTTTTCCAAGCCTGGTTGGACTGAAAGCTGGGCTCGGGGAGCTGATGAGGCGCTCTCTGCCTTTCCCTCTCTCTCTCACTGCTGGTGTGAATGAAGATTTGATTAATGCGGGCACTTTAGCACAAGTGCCATTTTCCAGGCTGTAGCTCTTGGCACGGAGAGTGCTGCCGGACCGGAGCAGAAAACTGCAGGCAGCGTCTGTGTGCCGGCATGCGCCGGGCACTTTACAGCATGCCGGGAGGGAAGCGCCCTGCTTCCCTCCTCGCTCCTCATTGCATGGCAGTAAAGTAAATGACGCTTGGTATAACTTTGCACTTACAGGACTGCAACTCAATTTAAAAACAACCCCAAACTCCTGGAACAGGAGGGGCTCTGTAGCAGCCACATCTCTGCAAACCCACTTCGTTAATTTTAATGGTGGGAGGGATTCTGCAGCCAGGGAGAGACGCGAGGCAGAGATGCTGGAGTGCCAGCAGCCCTTAGGGATGGGAGGACAGCAGTAAGTCCCAGCCCATGGGAGACCAGCGTGGGACAGACTTAGCTGGGAAGTCCTTGCCCTTCTGGTGACTCGTAAATTAGCCGGGCTCCTGCCCCAAACAATGGTCTTGCGTCCAGGCTTCCACTGTGCCTTTGCTTGTGCAGGGCACCTCAAGGCTGGGTGGGGACCGCTCACTTCAGTGCTGCTCCAGGCTGCAGGACTTTGCCAGCTCCTCGGGGAGGTTTTTGGAAAGGAGATGACATGTGCAGGAATTAGTGCTGTTTGTAAAGCACTTGGATGTTGGGAAGAGCTATAGAAGTGCTGTAATTAATAGAGGCTGGCTAATTTAATGCTCTGCCTTGACATCATCTCAGCTGATATATATGTAAGGAAAAGTACCTTCAATAGCACTAGGGAAAATCTTTCTCCTCCAGTGCTGGGGCTAAAGCAGCCAGATTTATTTTTCTTAATTGTCTCCAGGAGCTAAGTCTGCATGTCCCTGAGCCTTTGGATGTTCCCATGAGACAGCAAAGCTTCACAGAGCATTCGTGCTTTTGGCAGATGCCCGACTGCCCTGTGGTTGAGGTGCTGCCACCTCTGAGGCAGAGGACAGCCCAGCTGAGGTCTGGTGGAGAAGCCTGGGGCAAGTGTCATCTGTGAGCTCTTAATGAAAGCTGCATGGGTCTGGAGCAAACTGGTGGTTACTGGGAGGAGGGGACAAGTTTGCCATGGGGATGGCTCTGTGCTGTGCTGGGCAGGCCGTGTGACTGAGCACTTTGTTGGGGTACCCCGGGGAAACTGAAGGAGGGATCTTCTTGGTGATAGCATATGAAGCAACAACTGATAGAAGATGTTTCTGCTCTTCCTGGTGGGATACACAAGGAAATTTGGAGGAAATCAGTATGAAATGGGCAAAAGGGAACTGGTCCTGTCTACTGTACATGGATTGGGATCCTTGAAAAACTGGAAGATTCAGATGCTGGGCTTTTTTCTACCTGGATGTCTCCCGTTAAGCAAGATCTGGGCTGTTGTGAACGTCTGCTGCTGCAGTACTGTTGCCGAGAGCTGTGCTTTTTAATGACATATTTATACTGCAGAAAGTCTTGCTTTTGTTTTGTTTGAGGATCCAGCATAAACTGCATCTGTTTAATCCATGTTCTCATTTACCTGCCTTTTGCTTTCCTTTCTGCTGCTGTAAACCTTTTCTTTAGCTTTCTGCTAACATGTTTCTGTAGCTGTGTCTCAAGAGTGATGGTCAGCACAGCCCTCCTGGCCTCTTCTCCCAGGGTGAACTGTGACTGGGCTACAAAATCCATATATAGCTCTTGGAGAAATGCTGGCTTGTTTCTGTCCAGCTTTGGATGTGCTTCACTCACTGGGAAGCTGGGTTGTTCCCTGTGCCTGAATATGGTGTTGGGGCCTGCCCAAGTCTGAAGGCATTGGCCTTATATGCATAGGAACAGGCAGTTTCTGTATAAATGTTTTTATAAGGGCCATAAACCACAGTGCTTTGGAGTGCAAGCCAACCACTGCACACTGAGCTCAGAGGAAACTTCCCTGTTGGGCATTCTCCACCAGGTTTGTTGTGATGGTACCTGCAAACTCTATGGCTGCCTGTACCAGGAGGGGGATGGCAGGACAGGCAGGGGGTAGGGGAACAAGCAAGGCTTGCCCTGTTCCTGATGGCTGGATGTTGGGAAGCAGGCTTGAGGGAGCTGGAGTGTGAAACCAGACACCTCTCCTATAAAGTCTGTGGGTGTCTCTGTGTGGCCGTGTACCCACGGCCTGCCTGAGGCATTGGGTGCTCCCAGCAGCTGGGGTGACTTTGGAGGCAGCAAATACTGCAGCCAGACTGGGTAAGTGACCTTCTCCTGGGTCACTGCCTGCCAGGGTCAGTTGGCTGCTTAGCTGCATATCAGGGATGCTTTTCCCTGCTTGTGAAAGAGCAGAGGAGAGATCCCACTGGAGGAGGGGAGGGCTGGCAGACCTGACCCTCTGTGCTGGCTGTGGTCTGGAGCTGTACCAGAGGAGGAGTGGGAGGAGGGAAGGGGGGCAGCTACGCAGCAATCACAGTGGTCAGTGCTGCTTTTAAGTAAGCCTGAGCTGGCCCCCTAGGTGTCGGTGCCTCAGTTTCCCCCACTGTAAAGGCAATGATCCTACAAGCCATCTTACCCTTTGCTTTTTTGGGTGCAGAATGCCACTGAGCATTGGTTGAAAGGTGACAAAGGGGCTTATATAACATGTAGGGCTGATAGGCTAGCTAGAAAGCTAGAAAGTCACCAAAGGTAACTTCCTCATGACAGGGATGCAAAACCACAGCTAGGGCAGGTCTCACTGCAGGAGGCATTCTGACCCATCTGTGTTTAATGAGGACCACACAATAAGGCAGCTGGCCCTGGGCCCAGAGATATTCTTGTAACTTAATAGTGCCCTGCAGAGACGAACAGTGCTATGAAGGGGGTACTGATTTTTTAAAAGGCATTTAGGAGCCCAGGGCTACAGAAAAGAGGGGGTCCTATGGACTGTTTAAAAGCTGCATGCTGCCCACCTTGGTCTTCTGTCCTTATATATTCCTATGCCACTGGGATCATGTTGCTCCAGCGAGTGCCTGGCTTAAGGCTACAGGGATAACAGGTGCTTTCCTCTGTTGGGGCCTTACCTCAGGCAGGGGTGGCAGCCCCAAAATGTCTCTGAAATCTGGGTCAAAGTGACTTGGGGGTCTGACACTTAGGGTTTCCAGTGGGACCAACACTCGGAGGCACAAGGGCTTCTTGGCTCATGGTTTTGCCTAAGATGTGCTGGGGCTGTGACCCTGCATGAGGTTTTCTCCATCACAAGCATACGATGTCTGATCTTGGCAAAATGAGGTGATTCAGGGTGGTTCATCAGGAGCAGTGCTCAAGGCCATGCATCTCTTCTTTCTGGTAAAACAAGGCAAGGGGACAAGCCTTCCTCAGCAGAGGGGCTCTGTGGAAGAGGTTTGATAAGAGCACCTGAGTGTGCTTGGAATTCGCAGGGGGTACTTGAGTCTGCCTGGTGGCCCAGCACAGCTGCTGTGGGCCATGTCCCATGAGTGTGGAGAGGATGTCTCTTGGGAAGAGCTGGAGGAGACATGTGCAGGCTGCCAGGTGGGGATGTAGGAAGTGCTGGTGCTGGGAGCCACAGGGACATCCATCAGCCTGCCCAGCTGGCTGCTAGAGAGGTGTCAGAAGGCAACAGCTTTCTGTCACTGCTGATGTGGGCTGGGGTTGAACTTCTGACCTGGAGATAAAGGCCTTTCCCTCCCTCCCTGGCTTCAGTGCCCTTTCCCTCGAATTGCCCAGGCTTTCTCACTCGTATCCAGCCAGGCTGACAATGGAGAAAGGTCATTAATTGTGCTTCTGCCCTTCTGCATCCTGTTCCCCTTGGTACCTTCACCATGAGGCCATCTGGCTCCACCAAGAACCTATCTGCCTCCTGCTTTCCTTCTTCATCCTCTGCTTGCCATGGCTTTAGCTCTTAACCCACAGGAATGTGCCAACAGATGTGGTGTGCCAAGGTGAAGGCAGAAGTTGAGCTGTTGAAGAGCCCTGATGGATGACATAGCTGTTGCTTTCATTGGCTCTCCCTATGTCAGAGGCAACTTCATGAAATCCATGTGGATTTGGGGTTTTGATGCGTCCCCAGAGCCAACAGAGGTGGATGGGTTTAGGTATGGACATGAGAGAGGTTTCCCCATGCTTCTCTCCCTCCCCACCCCAAAGAAGGGAGAGCTGAATGGGGGAGGGAGGAACAGGGTCCATACAAACGTGCGTTATGTCTGCCACTAATTTTGTGATTGGAAACAAAGCAACAAAGTGAGGTGTTGTAGCATGAGGATGGTTTAACCTTGATAAAACAGTGATTTCAACAAGGATGATGTTCTCCCATCTATCTTCATCCATCAAAGTGCTGCCGAAATATGCTGATGAAGCCTGTGGATAGGAGTACAGTGGAGTTAAATGGGGCGTTGCAAACGCTCTCTGTACCCCCGTGACAAGGTGGCGTTACTTACTGTCCAAATTTAGTACAGGGAACAGCAGGAACTGCTGCCTTTTGCTCTGTGGGCTGGGGTGGGATGCAGCCAGGACTGTGTCCTCTCTGCAGAGTCAGAGATAGCAGTGGCATTTCAGCACATCACTTAATTTTCCCTTTTCTTTAGTGCCACTGAGAGTTATGAGCGCAGAAGCAGTAAATGAATTCAACTTCACTATACAAATGCCTTCTCTTCCCTAGCAGAGGGAGAAATTCAGTCATGTAAGATGCCAGGTTTGCAGGTAAGGCGATGGTCCTGTTGACTTGTGTTTAACATCGGCTGGAGGGTCTGGTCTGCAGAGGAGTGGGGGAGTCGGGGAATCCTGGGGCTTTGCTCTTTGTTTGGCTACAGCACGTTTTGTCTGTGTGTGCTGTGTCGGAGTAGCAGCAATTAAGCTTTATTTATATGGGGTTTCCCAGCTTGCAGGGTGCGAAGTGATGGTACGTGGGTGTGATCTCAAGTTTGGGGATTAGCAGCATGGGCCAAGTGCCACAGTCTTTTTTGGTCAAGTATCTGAAGGCGGTTTACTGGCTACGTGTGAGCGTAAATGTGGATAGGTCAGCAGTAAACTGAGCCCTGTAACCCAAGCTGCTGTTGTACCTGATCCTGCTGGGACTGGCAGTGTTCTGCTGGGACTACGGCATTGCACGTGGCCCCAGAGCTTCCAGGCTGAGTTTCAGTGGTGGTATCCCCATGTCTAAACTGACCTGTGCTAATGCCAGCATGAGCTGGGATCTCCTCTCCTTGGAAAGGAGCAAGGTGAAACTGGCAGGGAGAGTTAGTTTGTTTCTGCTGTGCTTGAGAGCTATAGGGAAATAAAAGATTGGATGCTGCTGATGGCATGGGCCCCATCTTAACACTGGGAGGAGCTAAGGGTTCAGAGTCCTCTCTGAGAGCAGCAATAGGTCATCTCCAGCCAACTCTTCTTCTTGCAAGTGGGCTTTTCTTCCTGGGCTGTGCTTCCAAGGGCTGACAAGGTGTGAGCTCCAGGCCTTCAAGATTTGTGCTTCCAGCAAGGTAAGCATATCTGTGAAACTTCTGCAGTCAGCAAGGCTCTGACATGGCTCCAAAGCTCTCCTCCATAAACAATCCAGATGTATGGATGTCTTCTTACATACAAGATGTATGGTGAAGTCTGGATAGCTTGCTCTGGACCTGGAGAGGACAGCTGTTGAAGGATATCCCCATCCAGTGCAGTGCAAGGCCAGCATAACATGCTATGAGGAGGACAGAAAGCCTGATTGGAGGCTTGCCATCGCCTTCAATTCAAGGACCAGAACACTGATTTCACACCTTCAGAGCTGCTTCTTTCGGTCTTCTGGGCACCATAGTTTAGAATTATCATCTTCTCATCAGCGCAGAGCCACGAAGGTGATTAAGGGAGTGGAACATCTCCCTTATGAGGAGAGGCTGAGGGAGCTGGGTCT
>JBAFWW010039805.1:0-31617 GCA_036873685.1 Agapornis canus
CCATGCTTTTGAAGGTCAGGCTGCACAGGTTTGGGGAAGGAGAAATAAGAAAAGTGCTCTTCTGGAGCATATATCCAAGTCTAGACTATAATTTGCCATAAATTATAAGAGGAATTGGCATGTTTGGAGAACTCTCCTTAATACACAGACAGCAAAAGCTCTTGGAAAGCAATACCAGCCAGCATGTTGTCTGTTTTTTTGGCTGCCTTTGGAAAAGACCTTTTCCCTTTGGTTTTTTGCATTGCTGCCAACTGCAGTCTGCTTTTCCACTGACCCAGGTGGGACTCTCTCTCCCATTTCTCTCCTCAGTGCCTACGGCAGATGGGGAAGCTGATGATGGAGTGCTGGGCTCACAATCCTGCCTCCCGGCTGACAGCCCTGCGAGTCAAGAAGACACTTGCCAAAATGTCAGAGTCGCAGGACATTAAACTCTGACTTGTACAGAGGCTGCTCTCATGAAGGCCCATGGAAAAGGACTTTCTCATGCAGGCAGAAGAGCAATCGAAAGTCCTCAGTAATAAGTACCATCAATACAGTCATGCTTAAGAGCAGCTGTAAGTTTAACAGCTTTTAGCAAGACTATCCTTTGCAAAACAAATCAGCAGAATTTTGACAAAGAAGATCAGAAGAGGCTTGTCTGCCCTTGTTTACATGGGGAAATACAGTTTTAGTAACTGGTTTAAGATTATGCATGTTGCTTTCTGTGAAAGCCACTTATTATTTTATTATTGTTATTATTTTGATTGTTTAAAAAAAAAAATAAATTAAAATTTTAAAAAAAAAAAAATTGAAAAAAAAAAAAAAAAATTAATTTTATTAAATTAAAAAAAAAAAAAAAAAAAAAAGAAGAAACTGCTGAAAATGAAAGCAAAGCAACTTTTTCATTTCTGAAGAGACCATTGCACTCCAGCTTTTAACAAAACAGGCAGGTGCGCCTGTGCAGCTCAGAGGAGCTGTAATGGAAGTCGTCTTAAAAGTCACCTACATGCAGAGATGACTTTCCATAGCCCTTCTTGTGTGAGTGGTTCTCACAGCATAGACATGAAGCCCGATTGCATTCCTTCCATGGTTAGAGCACAGGCAGCTGGGTTCCTATGAGTGGCTTGTCCCAGGGAAGATCATACTTCATTTGGGATAATCTGGAGCTGTATGAATATGTTTTGGTGTGACTTGTTTGAAAAAGCTCTTCATGTTTCCAGGCAATCTGATGGGTATGGTACTAGGATGATAAGCAAGTGCCCATTTTCTTGGCTTTCTTTTTTCTGTCTTTCACCACTGCAAAATAAAGTGCTTTGTGTGTGAGTGAAAATGAAGTACACATCTGGATTTGCTGGTGAATTTGAAACTGCTGTCACGTACCTACACAACCACAAGGTGAGAGGAAGTTCCTTGTAAGGAAAGATTACTAACTTGCTCTTTTGTCTGTGTGAAAGAAAGGTATCCATCTATAACCACAGCTGGAAAGAAACATATGTGTTTCCTTTTTTAAGGGAAAGTGAAAACCCCCCCAAATCCCCAATTTTGGCGTGGCAATCATTTTTCTTTAAGCAAGGATGTCTGGTGCTTCCCGACTGCAGTAGGAAGTCAACAGAGAAGGAGTATGGGGCTCAGGTGGGTGATGAAGGCTGGGCACTGTAGCTGACAGCAGGCAAGAACCTCCAGTGCTTCTCTCGCTGCAGGGGGAGGCACACAAAATGAACCATTTGCCTCAGGCTTCATTTGCCTTGCTTTTTCATGTGGCACCCCAGAAGCCTCCATACCTCTGGGAGGCAATGCTGGGGCTGCATGCCGTTGTGGTTCCAAGCAAGACAAGCTGTTAGAGGAGAAGAGCAAAGGGAAACGTGTTGATGGTCTTTCCCTGTTCCTCCTTTCTGGGGCTGCAGCAATTGCTGCAATGTTCCTACCACAGAAGGGGAAATTAAGAGGTGGAATATTCCCTGTGAAGTACTTTCTTCGGAAGGGCCTCTGTTCTTCATCAGATTGTGAAAGCTGAGATGTACAGGAGTTACCGGTTTACCCTTCCTTAACCTTGGTTTGTTTTTTAAAGTTTTTGCCTGTGTCCTCTTTCACTAGGTAATGTTCAGTTTAATCTTGAAGTAAGTCCTTACAAATGCTGCTTTGATTATGCTAAGCCTATTTCTGAGTTGAAATAATTGCCATGCTGGATTTAGCCTCAGCATTTCTGTAATGCTTCTTTTTTCCCATTTTGGACAAAACTGAATTATTTGTGGTAGGTAGGTGCATAATTGGGGTTTAACTTCACAACTCCCTGAAGGTATTTCTAGCTGGAAAAAAAAATCCATTTTGTAGTTTCAAGCTAACAGAAAAATGCACAGGTTCAAGAGACTCAGCAAGACCTCCATGATTATAGCTATTAAAAATTTTAATCAGGGGATTTTTGTTAATTAGGGTGGTTTTTCTGCAGTGCAATTTCACTGCCTGTACCCAAAAATACTGCGGAATACAAAAGAAAATCTCTGAGAGCTAACAGAACACCAGATTGTGGCCCCAAGGGGGCAATGCTGGTTTCCGCTGTCCTTAAAAAGCAATGTGCTTACTTTTCTGAGAAGTTTGCTCCTTTCTTTGCCTGCCTTGGCTTGAAGATTGTGTCCCAAAATGAGAAGAGCCTAGCATCAATTCACATTTTATCTTACTGAATTGAGCCACAGGGTTTCCAATCTCACTCCTTTCACCTTCATGTCCTTTCATAATAACCAGCACAGCCCCAAGGAACTGGGTTTTTCAGCTCTGACAAAGCAGATGGGACTTTGGTTACAGGCAGGCTCAGTTGATCCCACCTCCATGCCTGGTCCCTGCAGGTCCTGGGTAAGTGGTTGTGCAGCAGAGATGCCTGTTCCCTTCTGTGTTTAGGTGTATTTCATGTCTGCTTTCCTCAAATACATTTTTATTAGCATTATTATGGCTTTCTCAAAAACTGTTTTGGAGGGTGCTTTGCTGGCTGGTGGACACAGGGCACCTGCTATCAGTTTGTGTTGTGAGAGAAAGGGCCAGTTGCTGGTTTTCTGAACAAGTCTTACCTTTCTTTGGTCCAAAAGAAAGGGATCTATGATACTGGTTGATAGGTTACATAAAGTATGTATGTTAAATGTTCAAGTTTATGTGGTTTTTATATATATATATATATATATATATATACACAAATATATATATATATTCAGTTGGGAGTCTGGAATAACTCCAGTGTGTGGATTAAGAGTAAACTATTACAGATGATAAAGCGCTAAATAAAACATAGTATTTATTTATGAAAATGCATAAATGACAAATCACTGCAATGGTGCTGTATAGGAAAATAAAGAGAGTGAGTATATATGTGAGGAGACACACTCTGAGAAAGCAAAAGGTCTGTGGTTGTTTAACTAGTTCCTACCCATTTTTTCCCAGGACTTGAAAGGCCGGATTTTACCCTCAAGTCTACCCGCTTGTAATCAGTGCTATTGTAAAGGGCTATTCCTATGGCCAGAAAACAGCCTAAGGCAAGCATAGAAGTCATTCTAGCACTGTGGCATTCAAGTTGACTTTCTGCAACACTTACTGAATATATTGTGGTTTTAGCAAGTACAGTGACTACAGGTTAGTACATTTATTTTGCCAGGTGTGGCCTTTTAATGTCACTTCCAGATTTTGGTAGTTTCACAGTTCACATTGATGAATGCTTGGAAGTCAGTGGTGAAGATGATTCAGTGCCCACAAGTCTGGAAATCCAGCTTTGAAATGTAGATCACTGAAGGAAGTTTAGTTTAGTGACTTATTGATACAGATAAGATGGCAGAGGTAAATGGGAGAAGAGGAAAAACAGACTCACCCAAAAAAAAAAGAGAGCTCCCACCTAACAACTGCTATCCTTTCTCTAGCACAAAGTTATTTCTGTTAAAGAAAAGGTTGACAATGTAAAGACTAAAAAATTAATTTGTGTTCTTTTTTGAGAACCAGTGCCTTATTAAAGCTGTAAATACTGTAATTAGAAAACCTGGGGAACAAACTGTGTTACGTTGTATTTGTTCAAACTGTATGTATATGGTTGTTTTAACATTCCCCGCAAATAAAATTGTTTCCATCTCACCATAAAAGAGGTTGGTTTTACTTCCGTTTACTTCTCATGTGCTTGAAATACCACCTTTGGATTCAATTTCCCTGGCTAGATTGTTTTGACCATGCCTCATTTTATGTATTTATTTTAAATAAGATTTTTCCTCTGAGCAAATAAGTAAAACAGGAAGATGTTGCATATGTTTTCACTGGCATATAAAAGCATCACCCGTTTTCACAACTCAGTGAAGAGAGAAATAGTAATTAAAATAGTGTTATCACTAATGGAGCAGTCACTCACATTTTGTGGCTGATTATGTAAATCTATAGAAATTTAGCATTTGCATAATATTTTTGTGAGGCCCTCTCTTCTTTTCTTTCCCCCACATATTTATGAATCGTAACTATTTTTAACAGCACAAGAGGTTATCTGTGCACAAAGCTGTATTTTCCAGCCATGTGCTTCAGGGGAAAAAAAGTTACAGCCTACATACATTGTGTCTGCTGGAATGTGGTGCTGCTGAATACTGAGATGTTGGAGCATATGCATCTTGACATATAGAAAGATATTTGTGTTTATTTGTATGTACAGCCTGAACTCTCATTCTGCACTGCTCTGTTGCACCATGCAGCGTTCAGCTCAGCGTTTCCTAACATGTAATCACCTTGCAGTACGCATGTAAATGGCATTCTTCCCTTGAGCATCATCCTAGTGCTAACACAGACTCTGCAGCCTTCCTGCTTTGCCCCCTGCCACCTGTCAGCAGCAGCAGAACTTTGCAGTTGTTCTTCTGCAGCATTTCCACAGTCCCTTAGCCAGACCATGTCTAGGTGGGAAAGTCCCATGCTTGCTGCACGTTGTCCTTGGCATGTCCCTGTATCCTGTAGTTTGGGCTGCTTCTGCCTCTCCTTCGCTGCACAGTGCTGAAGGTGATGCGGTGGTCCAGCACAGCCCATCTGGGCTGCCCCTTCCCTAGCATGCTTCTGAGATAGGTGTTTCTGTAGCTGCCCTCTGTTTCTCCTATCCTGTTAGCTTCTCCCACTACCTTTCTAGATAGGGCTTTCTGGGGCAGTCTTAGGCTCTCCTCATTTTCTTTCCACCTTGCTAGGTGCAAGACTAGTATTTAGCCTTGGGCTCAGCTACCCATATCTTCTGCAGCTGCAGGTGACATTAGGATTGTTTTGCTTCCATTTAAGTTTGGCAGTCACGCTACTGTCCTGTGCCAAAGCCAGAGCTCCACTTCCCTGTGAAGCATACCAAACAGTACCTTTCCCTGCTTAGGAAGGAGAGCTGCAGCCCCACCTTCAGAGCAGACAATTCCAGGAGTCTCAGAACAGCTAGAGGTGAGGTACATGAAGAAAAAGTTCTTGAACATAGCAAGTCCAGATGAGGCCCATGAAGATGATCAGAAGATTGGAGCTGGCTTGTTCAGCCTGGAGAAAAGAAGGTTCTGGAGAGACCTTAGAGCAGCTCCCAGTGCCTAAAGGGGGCCTGCAAGAAAGCTGGAGAGGGGATTTTTACAAGGGCATTGTAGTGACAGGACAAATGGGAACAGCTTCAAACTGAAAGAAAGAGGGTAGATTTAAGTTAGATATTAAGGAAGAAGCTACTGTGGTGAGGCACTGGCACATGTTGCCTAGAGAAGCTGTGAATGCCTCATCCCTGGAAATGTTCAAGGCTGTGATGGGGGGTTGAGCAACCTGGTCTAGAGAGTGGAAGGGAGGCAGGAACTAGATGATTTTTAAGGTTCCTTCCAACCCAAACCATTCTATGATAGGAGGGACTGCTTGGCCAGTACAAGGCTGACCAAACCCATGGGGCTGTCAGAAACCAAAGGAAAACTTTGAGTTTGGCAATACATGCAGACAGGGTGAAAATAGTGTGAATAGAGCTTCTCTCCTGTGAAAGCTAAGTACGCAAAGAGAAAGGCAGCCATGCACCAGGAAATCTAAAAGTAGTGACTTGTGTCCAAAGTGAGCATCTTAATTTTGTAGAAACTAGCCCTGCCTGCAGCTCAGCTCTCTTTAGCAGTGGCATCATATGGTGGCCAAAGTTACCATTGAAGAAGTTATGATGCCGTGTGTCCCTTGAGATAGAGCTCTTCTCTTCATGTCATAGCTCCAAATCCTCTTCATATATAATCTGCCTCTTCTTATTATAGAGAAGATGATAACAGTGAAATCTGAAAAAAAAAATGAACAGTTCTCCCTCCATGTTGCCAAAGGTGCAGTGGCTTTTGCATAGAGTAAACCTGCCACTGGCGCTTGGCCATAGCTCTGTGCCATACTCAGTGTACTTGATCAAGCCCAGTATTCCATCTGGTCTTGGAGCATCAGGTCTTGGCTCAGCCAGTTGGCAGTCCTGCCAAACCCAGTTTCATTTCCATAGCTGCAAGGGGACAGCCACATGAGCTGGTACTGCAAGGCCACCTATTCCTGCCCTCTTGCAAAGAATCTTTTGAGCAGAGTTTTAAAGAACCTAAATAAAAAGCTCCTCTTTTCTTCACAGTTTCCACGAACTAAACAATTGAACACAAGGTAGTGGTGTATTTTTTTTTTTTCCAGTTGCTTATAAATATAATTTATTACCTGTTTAAAAATTCTTTCTTACACTTTGTACATGTCAGGCTGACAGAATAAATGCAGGCATTTACAAACAGAGGGAAAGAGAAAAAGGGGGGGGGTGTGGGGGTAAGAGGCACACTCAGAACTAGTAAACCACACCTCCACTATACAGCAATACAAATAATGCAATGGCTAGCACTTCTCTGGTAGTAAGTCGGTCTTTAGAAAAGGACTTGCATAGAAGATACAGCAATAGGGAAATGAAAATTAAAACAGTTCTCCAGATCTGAATAGCAAAGAAAACAAATCCCATGAACCCTGATATAGCCGAGACATGGGAAGCAGAGGGAGAAATGCAATACACCCTCTTTCTTGGCCCAGGCTGCACAGACATTTCATATCCTACAGGCCCTCTTTCTTTGCTTTGGAAAGGTACCAAAGGTAGCATCTCACATTTTTATTATTATTATTACTATTATTCAACATTTACAGACAGAAAATGTGTTAGCAAAGAAGTCTACCACACAGATGTGCCAAAACGGTAATGCCATAACTTCTGTCTTGGCTGTGTCACGCATCCTGTTTCAAGGTAGGTTATTGGCTCATGGTTCAGGGGTGTATTTGCAAGGTGCCTCACAAGATCTATGGGAGATAAGTGTTTTGCTGCTTATTCTGCTTAGTTTTGTTTACTTTCCAGACTGATTTTGTTTTCTATTCATGTTGTTTGAGCTCCCAAATTTACTTGCAATCCATAGCAAGAGCCAGCTGGCAGCAGCCAAAGAGGATCTTTGGGCCACACAAGCTTTTCTCATCTAGGGCTATTGTCCCACCAGCTGCAACTGGCAGCTGGAGGCCAGAGTGCCAGTACTCAGAGACCCACCTCACCACTGAGGGATGGCCTGCCTGATTACATCCCGCTTCTTCACAGGCATCCAGAAGTTACTCGCATGCCACAGCATGGGATGCTTTGGGAGAAAAAGCCAGGCCCAGGGTACAGCAAACATAGCAATTAATCTCTTTGTAAGCAGTCGAGGAGACTGAACTGCTATTAAATACATTTAACCAACATCACAGAGAATGTAAAATACCTATTTGGTGATAGAGGCTTGTGGGAACTCTGGATTATCGCTGCTTTTTTGTACAGGCAGAGCTTATCAAAGGACTTTCAGATAAAGGGATTTTCAGATTTCATGGAGCAGGTGTCAAGCTTAAAGGACAAGTAAGTAAATAAACTAAATGCTGCTTTTTCAATCGAGGAGCTTGACCTACCAAACTTGAGAGTTTATTTCTGTGGCTTTGGTTCAAGTCCAATTCTAGTGCCTTGTCAGGTTTTATTCTGTTGGCTCTTGTGGTACTGCCTATTTGACCTTGCAGTGATGATACAGCACTGAATTTTGACCTTCACCTTCCCAAGCAGAAGTTGGTCATAAGAGGATACCCACAAATAATGTCAGAGTTGAAAGCATCCAGCGGTAGGTGTCCTTTGTTTTCGTCTCTGTACCCGTGTATATACACACACACTTCACATTTCTGTTAAATTCCCACTTCAAAGGATGTCTGAGATGATACATGTTTCAGCATTTAAAAATCTGCAGTGCAGCTCATTCTATGGACTTAAGCTACTTATACGCAAGCTAGGAATGGACTGTGGTGGTGACCCCGAAGTCAAACCTCATTGGAGTCCCTGTGGGAGAAGGGACAAAAGTTTGGTTTCCATTCACATACTCACATCTTTGCACTGCCTTCCATTAAGTAAGTGAGCCTGCAAACAGTGACTTTGTGGACAGAGTAATACCTGGAAAGACTTCTGAACACTTATTAAGATAGTTTACAAAGTGCCCTGGGCATGAGATTAAAAGAGAAACAAACAAAAACACCTCACCAGTATAATCTTGTTTAGAAGTAACCTCAGAGCTGTGGTAACTAACTACTTGGCTAGAGCATTCAATGGCCTAAGGACATCCCCTCCACCCCGCCCTTTCCCCATACTCTCACACCCCGAAACAAGACGAAAAGGAAAACCAAGAAGAAACTACTGTAGGTAGCAACAGAAGACATTAGGACACTGTCCACAATGAGGGGCTTATAGCACGTAAATACATCTATTCCATATGTAAGCAACAGAAAGAGTGAGAAGCCCAAGGAACAGAGATGCTTTGTTCCATGGGCATCCCAGACTCCAGTATGTCTCGTGACTGTCTGCATTTCTGCCAGCAGTACAGGTGAAAAAAAAGGGTCTTGGTCTCCCATGGAGCAAATCCTGACTGAAGAGACCCTCACTGCCTCAAAACTTCTGAGATTTGGTAAAGCAGCACTTAGGTCTTGCACTGTTTAGTGAGATAGATACAGTGGATCAGCTGTGATCAGAAAACTCTGAAAAATCCCAACCAAACCCCCAACTTACCCTATACACAAACAGCCACCTGTACAAGAACACAACACAAGAAGAACTGAAGCAGAAGTCAGGTGAAAAGGACTGCTTCCAACACTCTTTCTTACTTGGAAAGAAAAGGTTTTCCTTGAAGTCAGTAGATATGTTATATATATTTATATAATATATATATTATTTATAGCGCTAGCAACCAACATGTAATGAAGAGATGCTGTAAAGAGCAGCAACACTGCTACAGTACATAGCTGAAGGTGGACAACTAAGAAGATAAGCATTTAAAAAAAGTAGTAGTAACTGGAAGATAAGAAGTCTGCAGCCATTATTTTCGTTTAAAGCAGATGTGCTTCCCTGAAATAAAATGTTACAGTAACCTGTAACAATTGCTTGTCTGCCAAACTTACTTGCCCTTTTAAAGAGCCACCACACGGGAGAAAACCTTTCCCCAAGCGATGTTGCTTACTGCAGCATGCCGGAGCTGGAGCACAGCCCCACGAGATGGCACTGTGTCCACGCAATGGTTTTAGTTCCACTAAAAGTAATACTCGGAAAGCTCTGATCTGGCTGCCCTTGCTCTTTGCTTCCCACCCTCCCTCCTTGGGGCAGCAGGATGGGGATGCCGAGGGATGCATACTACCGGCCTAAGCCACAGCCATCTCCCCAGCTACATGCCCTGCCAGGGGGAAAAAAAAAAAAAAGGAAGAAAAAAGCCCTGAGCAAAATGCAGAGGGAGCATCAGGTGAGGTGGGAGCTGCTGTTAGCAGCAGCGGCAAAGCAAGAGTGTGGAGCTTCTGAGACAAAGTGTTGTGGCTCTGTGGTGGAAACTTGCCCACCCCTGCCAGCCTCTGCTCCCTGTCAGGGTTGAGGCAGCTGGCACAGTGCTGTGCTGGGACCCTATAAAGGCTGATGGAGCAAAGGCTGGAGAAACCGTTCAGCACCTAAAGTAGGCAAGGGAAGGTTTCTGAGCAGTTGGGATGGAAGAAGAGCAGCTCCACCTCCCAGTGACAGTGATGCTGCTGCCAGCATTGATGTTCTTGATCTCCATCCACTTACATGAATGCTCATAATCAGAGCATGTCTTTTCCTCTCAATAAATCACCTTTATAGTGACACTGCAAAAGGAAAATTCCCCATAATACTTTAAGGCTGTTGCTTGTCTGTTTTTTCTTGAATGAGGCATGGGGAGTAGGTCAGGGAGCTGGCAAAAAGATCATTGACTGATAGCAGTGACTATGAGACACTTTCCGGCAAGGCCCCAGTGAGAAGGCTGAGCACACTGCCCACCAAGCAAAAACTTAGAGCTGGGAGTACCAGTGACCTTGGGCATCAGCTAACAAAGACTGAGCTGTAGAGGAGAAAGGACAGGACAGCTCCGTTCATGTACCTACCTTGGAAAAGGAGCCACACAGCAAGGACGCATGGGAAGGGTAAAGTACGAACTAAATACAACCATGGTTTCACCTGAAGATGGCACAGGAGGCAGAAAAGCTGACACCTATCTTTTAAGGGTTGTTTTAGAGCTCCAAGGTAAACCAGAAATGTAAGAAAAGGGAAGAGCTGGAAACCCCTGTCAAAGTTTCCTGAAGCTGAAAGCAGTATTTCCATTAGCATTGCAATGGGCTGCATCAGATGCCTAAGGTGAAAAAGATGATTGTTGTTGAAAGGATGCCCATGGCATCTCCACATTAAAAGAAGGTGGGGCTTACACAGGCAAAATGGAGACATATATTGAAAGTTAAAAATGCATGTCCCCCGGGCTCCAGTTGTGACTGAGATGCTGGTTTGCAATCTGCCGGGTTACCTTTTACAGGGAAAAATGTATTTATGATTGCTGCCCAATGGTCAATCAAAACCCTGCTGGTGTCAGGGTGCTGAGAAATTAAAAGGTCCTAAGCCTGTGAAATGTCAAATGGGAGAAAGGGCAGATGGAATTTTCCTTTCATTTTGACCGATGACATTTTCAAAGTTACCTTTAAAGGCGCAATCTGGAAAGCCCTGGGGAAAAACAAAACCAAAACCATGAAAGAAAACAAGCCATCTCCAGTATTGGGAAGCACATGGAATGGGACTACATGCATGTGTGCACAGCGGCCTGGCTGGAAACCTGGAACTGACAGGGTGGGGAAGAAAGCCTTTTCTGCACCAGGAGAGGACAGACAAGCCTGTCAGTAAAACTACTGCAATCCTACGCACTGCCATGTACCAAAGAGCCAGTCTTTTCACTGAGCAGAAAACAAAATACAAGTGCAGTGACAACTGAACAGGCAAAAGTTGGCTCCCTTTGCCAAGTTCCTGCTTCACCTACTTGTGGTGGACAAGAGGGACATGGCTGCATCTCACCCAGAAAAGATCCAGCAGAGGACTCCCAGTTAGCTTGGACCATCATTATGGGATCTGGTGGGCTTCTGTACAGTGAGTACCTGCAGCTCTGTGGGAGCTCTGCTTGCTCTCAGATCAGTTCAAAGCAAAGCAAGACACATGGAGACCCACACAGGATGCACAGATCAGAGTCAGTGCCTCCATGTGCTTGCACCTGTGTCCCTGATCCAGTGGTCTACGTGTATTTGGACTGGGAGGCTGTCACTGTGTCACACCCACCTTGGGACAGGATTGCTTCTTAGAGAAGCCTGGAGGCATCAAAGTGGTGCAAAACATCCCAGGGATGGATGCTGGGTTGGATCCTCTATGGGTGCAGATCAGTGACTATGGCAGAGGGTTACCAGTTTATACCACCTTTGCATCAGGCATGAAGCACAGCAATTCTAACATGATGTGAGCAACCAGTGTAGGCTAGTAGAGGACTTTGGAGGAAGAAAATGATGGCTGGAGAAGGGAAAGACAGATGTCTTGCAAGACGTTCAGGAAGGGGACAACAGGTGCCATAAAAAACTGGAATGATTCATTCTGCTGCTGACAAAGTTAGAAATAAAGTAATAATGGTAACAATAATAACATTAATAATAATAATTGTAATCCTTGTACTAGATACTAATTAGTAAATAATTATCATAGCAACTTCTCTTTTTTCTTTTTTTCTGGGTTTCTTTCCCCCTCCCCAACCACTCTGCATTGCATATCAAACCCCCTCAGATTGCACAGGGGTGCAAAAAGGTGTTATGTTGTGAAATGAAAACTGACTCCAAACCTTATGTTCCCTGCTGTCCTATAGCTATTATTCTCCACTCAGCCTCAGTGAGACTGCCTTCGGGAAGGAAGAAGACTTTACATGTGTTCCTGCTTACCACCCAGAGTACCTGCTTTCCAGATGCACACCTTTTAACTCTGGTTTTCTTGTTTGCTATTTTTTTACAAGTAGGCCTAGGAAACAGAACAATGACAGGAGGATCATTGTGAGACAATCAATGTGCACTATTGTAGCAAAAATCTGAGTTCACCAGAAACCAATAAGTTGAAATAGCCACAACCAACTGCCCATAGCCTTGTCTAGAATGGCTTTAAACAAAAAATATAAAGAGCCATGGGCAGTCTCCTTACCCCTGTCCAGAATTTGATGTAAACAACATCCATAGAAACTGGGATTGTTAAGAAAGTTTATCCATATATCTGGATAGCAATAAAAAGCGTTTCCTAGGAAACTGTAAAATCTTGTACCAAGCAGCGTACAGCCAAGCCGAGAGGAACATTAGTTGATTTATATTTTCAAGGTACAACTTCGCATGATTTCTTTTAGATCCTGTGATAATGTACAAGGAGAGCATGTGTCAAGGTCAGGGCTGGTTTTTTTTCTGTTTGTTTGCTTGCTTGCTTCTCTGCAGTGTTTCCTGTGTAACTCATTGGTCTGGGTTTTCATTTCAATTCTTGTTTGTAATAACAGGACATTACCGCTCCCTGCGTCTGTCCCTCCTGTCCACATCAAGGCTGCATCAGTAATTTCCTTCTGCTGCCAAAGAAACAACGGTTTCGTGTCTTCCCATTTCTTCAAGAACCGCTGCCAGCATGCTCAGGTTGCCATCAGGGAAATTCTGGGCTTCCCAGAGATCCAGGATCACCCCAGTGGGACTCGATTTTGTAGCAAAATAATTTAGGTACCTGCAACAAGCCAAAAAGAAATACGTTTTTCCAGGTGCAAGAAGGATATCTGAATTCATATGGCAGTGTTCAAGGCCAGGTTGGACAGAGCTTTGGGCAACATGGTCTAGTGTAAGACATCCCTGTCTATGGCAGGGAAGTTGGAACTAGATGACCTTAAGGTCCTTTCCAACCCTAACTATTTGATGATTTCAATGCATCCCTGTTGCCAGTGCTGTCAAGGTCCTCACCTCATGTGCTGTCATCCTGTACTCCTGCTTTCACTCACCTCAGCAGGATTTTCACCAGGACCCGATTGTGCATCCCTCCCTGGGAGCTTCGCCACATAGACAGCCCCACTCACCTGTCCAGTTTCAACTTGTGGGCCAGCATCCGCCAGTCATGGCCTCTGGTCTGGGGCGCATCCAGGCTGCTGCACAGCTTCTGCCTTATTGGGAGGGGGATGCTGAAAGCGCTGGGCCCTACTATGGTGGTGATGGTGCTTGCTGAGTCCATGGGAGGATATTCGGTGCCAGTAGGTTCCTGACATTGGAAAGAAAGAAAAAGACAAAAATCAACAACAGTTTTGTTACTGAGTGAAGATACCACTGTAGATTATACCCTCAGTTCTTTCACTTGCATTAGCATTTATGTTAGTCAGCTGAAAAGGAGAAATATTTATAACCATCTTTGAGCAGAGAGCAGATGTTTTTTTTTTCCCCTTTTTGTTTTGAGGGTGAAGATTACTATGGCTGGACAAAATTTAGTCCAGCTTAATTAATCACTTACTGGAAATAACGAAAGATCAGTACTTTGACACATTTTAGAGCAAATTGCTACTACTGGGGCACAACCAGGCTTTCCTGGCTTGGCTGGCAAAGGCACCTTCCTGACTGTCCCCAAGTCCCCCACTCCACACCGACCCAGTAGTGGGCTCACACCACTGACATCTGTCTGGGAGCACCCAGCCTCTTGGAAGCCTCTGATGCTGGACAGGCCACAGACAGTCAGTTAATACTGCCCCAGGCACAAGCTGATCCCTCATTTTTATATGGCTCTAACTTCGTTCTGGAGATAGATAACTGGAATGCGTCTGCTCATACTCTTTTATACACACCAATTGATCCTCTCCCCTTTTTAAGGACACCTTTTTTCCCTTTTTTATTTTTTTCTTTTTCCAAGAAATGGCATTTATGGAAGGTTTATGCCATGCTGTAATATCCTCAGTTAACAATGCCCAAAGCAGTGCTGAATAATTTATCCCACTTGGGTGCCAAGGGCCTGCATCACAGACTAGCCACCCCAAACTCACAACTTCTGTTAATGAGCTACTGTTCTCTAACTGCCTGGCAATGGGGCAGCCCAGGAGCTGGAAAAATTACTTGCCTGCCACCATTGCTGCTTGCAGGCTCACCCATGCTGCTAGGTCAGAGATGGCTGTAGGGTGGTGACTGATAACATCACAGCTCGACAACCTTTCCTTCCACTTGCCAAGGGATGCAAGTGACACACTGAGGCAGCACTGCCCTGGTTCTCGAGGTGGCCTCCTGCCCCAGGTGCATCAGGATTGCTGCAGAAAGAGCCCAGATATCTGTGGTGGTGCTCTGGGGCTCTTTTGGGTGACTATTGACAGCATGACATAAAAAGGGGATTTCAAAAACAAGTGGTGGAAGAGACCTAATGCAGTCTTCCTCTTGCCTTGCAAATATGCATATTTCAGCACTCACTGCATTTGTATTTTTGAAGTCTCAGTGGAAGACACTGTATAAAGCCAGAATAAGACAGCTGAATCTGCAGAAGTTTTATGTCCTTTCAAGGGGACAAAAGAGAAAGCCCATAAAAGGAGGATGCAGGAAACTAGAAACTGTGTTACTGCATTTTTACCATAGGGTGACAGAGGCAAAGAGGTAGATTCAGCAATGAAGAAAGATGCCAGTATGGTCCTGCAATGCCTGACCACTAGCTGGATACCACTGGCCTACCCACAGAAGAAAATGTGAGGAACCACAGCTAAGGTGTCCTGATGTCTGATCTGGTGTCTTTCTCACACTTCTACAGGCATACACATCGTTTCCAGATTGCTGTTATTACACTTTGTAGTGAATTTGTCACCAAATTGTCTGTATTTTAGAGTTTTTTTCTAGTTTACACAGCCCTATATGCCAGCCCTTAGCAGCCCAAGGTCCTCCTGCCCCTTGCCAGGGCTCAGGAACATCACAAGATGTCAACCATAAGGAGCAATTTTGCAGGAGGCAGCCTTGATAACAGCGGTATTATTCACTCCCTCTATTCAATCCTGATGGATGGGATCACAGCACAAGACAAGAATATTATCCTGTTCCCTCTGAATCTATTACCAGGCCCTATTACACACAACCAGCTGAAGATGATTATAGTGTACACTTGCATTTCATTAAAGTTACTCTCAGTTCTTTTCTCTGTGAGGTTAAATTAGAGATTACTTCAATGCAGCACTTATTACAATAATTGTTTATGATACTTTGTTTTACCATCTGTCTTTAATGCTGTGTAGTCCCCAGCTGAATCTTCAACCTTATACCCACTAACCAAGCAGATGTTGTGGGTAATAGTGCACACTGCTGGGGCCTTACAGCACAAGTAGCTTTCATCAGTGGCCTCCCAGCCCTTCCCCAAGTCAGCCAGCAGCAATTGCTGCCTGAGAGCCTGCTTTCATAGCTGCCAAGGGTATCAGGCATAAAACCCACCAGCACATTAACTGAAGTCAACACCATGTCACACCTGAACACGTTGCTTGGTCTCAGCCCTAAGTTTGAATGCCCCAAGAAATGAAGGCTCTCTAGATGCTACACAGCACTGGCAAAAATGTTCCCAAACTTACATTTTCCTACTAGAAAATGTCAGCCATCAAAAGAAAAAGTGTCAAAGATAACTGTCAGGATTTGTAGCAGTAGCAAAATATGAGTAGAAAAGTCTATTGCAATTAGACCATCTGATACTCCCTATTGCACAGCTGTTACTATGTGGGATGAGAGGGGAGTGGCTCATGCAAACATACGGCAATGACATTTTTCTATTCTTTCTCCCCCTTCAAGGAAATGTCAGGCATGATGGTCTTGTAGCCTGCCAGGAAAGAGGGCCATGTGGTGCTTTGCAAGATGCATCAGGGAATGGTAGGCAAAGAGCTCCTTGTCATAGACACAGAAAGGTGGCAGTAGCAGGGAGACCATAGATGCCCTCCTCCCTCCCTTGAAGGAAGGATGCTCCCTTCCAGATGAGAGAAACTAAGGGAAAATGCAACAGAAGATGAAAAAGCAACAACATAATCCATCCCTTATATCCATCCCAGCAGTCAGGAGGAAAAAGGGAAGCACTAAACAGGTAGCAATGGATATACTTCCTTAGTCCTCCCATGTTCCTGCAATCAGATAGAGAAATGCATCAATGTAATTTACCTCTGAGACAGAGCAGTTGAGCTGGAAGATCTGCCCTTCTCCTTCAACCTGCCGGACACAGAGTTTGCACACCAGCTCCAGGGTATTCAGGCTGAACCTTTCCAGCGTGAAGGTGCAGTGCAGGTTCCTCTGGCATCCACTCCAGATGTGGTAAAAGGGAATTTCCTGAAGAATGAAAGCAAAAAAAAAGTACAGTCAGGGGGTGGTGTGGGACTAGAGTGAGGATTCAATAGGACTAGAGACTGTTTGCTCCATGATACTGTCACTGCAAATAGTCCAGCTTAAAAAATGTCCACAGGACTGCAGCCTGGCATCTGGTGTTTTTTAAACAGCCCTTTGTGCCACTCCATTTCTTTAAGCCCCACTGCTAGTATCCAGTGTGAATGGTTTGTGATGCTCACCTGGTATTTAGCTGGCAGTTTGCTCTTCCAGAGAGAGTGGGCAATGTCATGAATGGACAGGCGGAGGTTGTGGGTGCTTCCCTTAAAATACAAAGTTTTGGGCTCCTCTAAAAGCTGCCCGCCCATCTGCCGCTCAAGCTGGAGGACCTCCTGCAGCATTGTGATAAAAGGAAGAAGGTGGTCAGGTTTCATCAAGATAGAACACTTCTGATTTTGAATCTTCTGATCCCTTGAGATCGGCTGCTACAGATGTAACTTGTGTAATACAGAAACAAATAATGCACAGGTATTGCACAGGATTCTGTTTCCCTGTGAACCAGAACTGCATTAGTGGATCTGAATATGATTTAAATACAGAAATATATTAGTCTTCATTGCTCACCAAATTGGACATCTTATGGTAACATAACTATTTTGGTTTTGGAAGCTCTTATTTGTGTAGGTCTTGTTGATATGGGGCCTATGCATACTGTTGGTCCTTCTGCTTGTGGTCTCCTGGCAAATTGCTCTATGACAGAGTGATACAGGAGGTAACAGATGCCTATGCTGAGACTCAACTGTCAAGCAGGATGGTATCAAAACAATGCAAGACACTGTGATGGAGCATTTTGTACGTAGGAATAAATAGGTTCACAGTTATGAAATACTGATCTTTTAATTAAAAGCCAGTAAGCCAAGAGCCTAGTCTTTTTCAGCAGCTAAAAATAAATACGTGCCTGTAACTAATGAGACCACAGCGGACCGTTACCTACAGCTTAAATGTAGTCCATGTGGAAAAAGCAAGTGCAAAGGCACCTATGTGAGTCCCATTAGAAACTAACACAGCCAGTCTCAGTCATATTTAATTGTAAGAGTCAACCAAGCACTCATGTGGCCAAAGCCAATCATGCACAGAATAAGCATTCTCAAGAAGTATGTAGGCACACAAAACCAGGATGCTACACCAGGCCAACTAAGGAGCCTTCATTTTAGCCCAATATAAAATAGACTACACTTGATCACATTTAGTATCTAGTTAGCAAACTAGAAATGGTCCAACCCAGCACCTGGCAGATCCTGAAGCTAAAATTATTGTTTCTCAACCATTAGGGGAAAAGAAACGAAATCAGGAAACCTTTTTGATTAAGGTTATGCCAATGAATCAGTTCCAGCGTCTTTCCAGTGCTCCCTAATTACCTTGTCAAGATGTCTAAAGAGCAATCGATAGTAATTATCTGATTACTATAGATCTTCATTATGTCCGAATTACCTCCGTGGAAGGGCCAGAAGACTCACAGCATTATGTGAGCTAATTGCAGATGCCACCTCTCACACACACAGGGCACAGGGGCCAAACAACTGCTTCTGCCCATGCAATGGCAGCTCTGGGTGCTGCTCTGCTGTGAGGAAAAACCTGGCAGAGTGATGTTGCATCACCCCACCCACCAGATTTGGGGGCCCAGTTTCAATATCCCACTTTCAGTAACCACCCTTGGTCACTATAGCCCCTCTAGACGCTCCAACTGGAGAATGCTGAGCAGCCAGTACTTCTGTGCCATTCAGCCAATTAATTCAGAATCAATTTGGAGCCATGATTTCCATGACCCTTCAAACCTGAAGGCTGGCTCTAGCCATACGGCATTTTATTTAGAGCAGTGCTTATCCAGCTGGCTGGTGTCTCTATACCCTCCTGAGCCTAAACCTGAGCTGCATGTTGCTTGCCCAGTGCTGTGGTGGCTCTGGCCACCCTTCCCGTCATCTGTCTTCACTCCTGTGAACTGTGACTTACGCTCTTAACACCCTTCCTAGAAGAAGGAGCCATGTAAGGCATTGCTCCAACATCAGCATCACCAGGGCAGATACTACCTGCATTTGGAAAGGGCTTCTTTATTCATGTGGCACAAGCAAGCAATGGTGTTCAGTCTAAGCTGTTGCCCTTCTTCATTAGAGGGAAAACTGCTCATTAAATAACCTAGAGAAGATCATATGCCTCTTGTGCCTTTTTTGGTGTGTTTGTTGAGGACACTTATTGTGCAGCATGAGGCAGGTTGGGGCATTCCACCCTGCTATAGCCTGAAATCATTCATTCCTGGTGTCAGAGGCACCATTTCCATGTGCCCAGCCATTCAGCACTCACCACACTGTCACACATGGGTGGCATACCTCAATCTTGAAGCCATACATGAATAAACAGAATAAATCAGCTAGACTTCTTAACAGTTACCATACTATTAGGGTTTTTTAGTTGTTTCTTTTTTCTCAACAGACTAGCTTGGGCATCCCCCTTGAAATGCAAAACTCAGCCTTAAAAGAATGAGGCCAGCACTCAAAGTCACAGCTACCTTCAACCTTTCCCAAAAAGCATTTTTGTGAGTATCCCATCCAGATGGCTCAGGACCCTGTAGGACAGAGGATGACACACACACGATCAGCACTGAACTCACTCTGCTTCACAGCCTCAGGAACCCTGCCAAGCCGCTCCCACAATAACCGAGCCCTTATTGATGACAAAGTCATTACACTTCCCTACTGTATGTACTGTGGGTGCTGGCAGTTTGGTAGCAAACACGCTGCATGATGAGAGGGAAAAGCCTGGTGGATAAATACAGCACTGTGCCTTATACAGCAAATGCTTGTCTTCCTTTGGTGGCTGTTAGGATATATTCAGCATATGGCACACTCATTCCAAGTTGTAAATAATAACAGAATGCATTTGGTTGCCTATTAAAATAAACACATAATCCCCTACAAAGGCTCTTCCAAACCTCAGACATCCCATCATGGTAACATTTCACACTGCTCTTCCTTCTTCTTGCCGTGCCTTGCCTGGAGCAGCCAGACCCACAACACCAAGATACTGCACCTGGTGCCTCACTTGCTGTCTACAACTTTCCATTCCTGTCCAAATTATTTTTAACCTCAGGACCTGCTAGTCCAATCCCATCTGCATGCCTTGCTCTGCGCAGCTAGCGGTAGTTGCCTGGTGAATGCCTTCTCTGTGGCAACATAGCAGTGCCAAGGACCTCATCGCAGCATGTCTGGGGCTGCTGTGGTGTCAGTTGTTGTGAGAGGATGTGACAAACACCCCAGCTTTCTTTCTAAATAGTCCTAGTTTGAGTCTACACAACACTGTTGCACGTGACTGGTTTGTATACACTGGTTTGTACACACCAGTTCACACTCACTGGACGATGCTCAACTCTTTCATCTACACCTAGCTTACTAGGGTCATTTTTCTTAACCCTTCTCCTTCCCAAGACCTTTAACTTTCAGAGAAGTTCAATTGAAACATTCATAAGAGTTTGAGGCCAGCAAGTAGGTATACTTTTCCTCCTGTAAACCACCAGCTAGCTGAGTCTTAAACCTCATGGATGGCCTTCAAGTCTTAGGGAAGATGTGCCAAAGAAAGAAAATTAAAATGGGCATAATTTGCTGTAAAAAAGCATTAGGCATGGGTGGGAGGATAGCTGCCTCACTTTGCTCACCTTTCCTTACCAAACTACAAGCTCACTTTGGGGTCTAACTGCAGCAGAAACCCAAAGACTGACCTGCTTCCATCCCAAAGGCTGGCTGCAGCTCCTCAGGTGAAAGACGGTCCCTCTGTGTTCCCTTGCATCTCTCCTTATCCCTTCTGCTATTGCACTGAATTGGATTAACTTTACCTCGCAACTCCCTCCACAGTCAATTAGAAACAAACCAACAGCTCCTGAGTAGCACCTAATTGGATTCCCCCAGCTCTGACTGCATTAGCTGTCTGTCCAAGGCCCGTTATTATTACCTCAGGCCTTGATGAACCCATGGAAAATTGTATTACACAGCACAGGCATAAGACCATTAGGACTCTTGAAGCTTGACTACTATGAAAGATCCTTTTCACTTTTTTAAAGATGAAAAACAAAAGAGAAATTAGACCAGGGAAAATAATTGTTTCTAAAAGCCTGATAACGCCAATGCATTGACAGAGGCCCAGCTCTAAGGCCCTGTAGAGACAAGACTATACTAAAGTCACAATATGACTTTTTCTAGTCTTATACATATAGCAGAAGAGTATCCCTCCAACAGCCTAGGCAGGCAGGCCTTTATAGTACTGGGGAGGAAAACAGAGCATGCCATTTGCAGTAATGGAAGTCACTGCTCCAAACCCCACAAACATTTCTCAGCCAGTGGATTTAAATCCCAGTAATTCCCATGTACAGCTGAGGAAACAAAGGCTTACAGCATCAGGATGACTCTGCTTCCAGTCAGGCTTTGAACTCATTTTTCTGTGAAGAGGCACTTGGGAAGTTGCACTGGCTATGACTAAAGAAAAAGACCCACCTTTTAATACCTTCCTCTGTTACATGTGCAGTTGGAGCTACATATTTCATGAGTGCATCTATTATAGTTATCATCTATAAATACAGGTATTTATAAAGAGAAATAGCAAGCATGGTTATCTATCTGCTCATCTGTATGTAGTAAGCATGTGTGTGCATGCCAGAATTATTCAGTGAGAGTAAGGTTATATAGTTAGAAATAGCAACAGCTTCGGTTTATTTCAGTTGCGAATTCCAAACACAAAAAGCAGCATGCAAAGAGGTGTAATAAAGCAGCATAAAAGCAGGCAGTGATTAACAGCCCAGAAGCTTCTTTTATCGTTATCAACTATTTACAAAGAAGCATTTAAATGTTTCCCCATCTCTGGGGAGCTGGCACTTAGCATTAAAAATACATGAATAACGAATGAAGCCCTGTGTACCTTATGGCCTTTTAATAATGCAAAAATCTTTGGATTCAGGATATGATACAGGTAAACAAAGATAAAAAAGACTGGTAGGCAGAAAATAGCGTGAGATCCCTACGTAAAGGAGACCTTATAGTATGTGAGAGTTAAACTGTGTAACAGCAGCTTGCTGTCAAGCTCTTTTTCTAATCAGAAAAACAGCCCAAGAGGCAGGAATACAGGGAGCAGAGGGTCCAGTCACCACTGTGACTGCAATCCTGCTGGAGAGGGAAGGCAAGCGAGAGAGCAACAACCACCTTAAGGGCATCCTGCATGTCATCGAGGCAGTAGACCCGGATGCTGTACTCCACCGAAGAGCAGGACAGGGGTCCAAAGATGGCCAGTTTGAGACGTTTAGCTGCTGCTTTGGTGATTGACTGTCCCACCAAGGCATATGTGCTGAGGGTTTCTGTCAGGATATGGCAGGCCTCTGGGTCCAGCTGAATATAGCATGGAGTTGTGAAGTTTTCCTCCCCGACCACCACCACGTCCTAAGGGAGAAAGAGACCAAGTTAGAGCTCCTGACCTCTCAGAGCTATTCTCCTTTTAGTCAGTAATACCTCCTTCAAGCCTGGATGATGCATAAAGTCCTTGCTGTTTGCACCTTAGATTAATAAAGATTTACAACTCCTGATTCTGGCTTTTCTTCCACATAGGCACAGAGAGGGGATGATTTCTCTAGGGTATTGGTGGTGATGATGGAGATAGAAACCTCTTCCTTTCCTCACTCCCTTAAGACTTGTGACTCTTTCCTCTGGGCCCTGCAGCAGCTTTTAAAGCTCTGAGTGCTGTTAGGCAAACAATGAAAATATCACAAATACTTTATTGAAAAAGATATTGCAGAACTAATTATATGGTGACCACAATTTAGCATCAGTTGAATCAGTGGTCACAGTGCAAATAACTAACCACCCTTCCCTTTCAAAGCATGATAATAAAGAGTCATAAAAAAATCAAGGAAGGGAAGCAACCTCTATGATGACCGAATGCCACATCTGCCTGACATATCACCTGCTGCTTTGTCAGATTAATCCTCCATGGTGAGACTGCAGGGTGAAGGAAAAAAATACATACAGCCTGAATGCAGACAATCTCCCCACCTTGTGTGCAGAGGACAACAGCTCCCTTGCTAATTTCTTCGTTCAACCCTGAGTGTAATATCTTGCACACAACACAGGTGCTTTGAATGGCTTTGAGAGAGAGCAGAAGTGAAAAGGCAGCTGTGGATGATGGCCACCTCTTGCAAAGCCACCATATGCCACATGATGCTCAGCACAAACTTGTCTGTTCCATCCTTGCTGCCTGCAGGTCTGCAGCACAAGGAGCACATCTGGCTGTTGAGCAGAATGGGATCAACTGAAACTTGCTGTTAAGGTCAGGCACCCTGGTTGCAGGGAAAGCAAATATGTTATGTTTGACAGGGTGGCACAATCCTTCTGGAGGGCAAGGTGCTGCAGTGTTGATTGCACCATCTATGGCCACACCAGCAACCAGATCTGGCATGAGGCACTGGCCCTGAGCTATGCTGCAGGAGTGTGCCTGCATTATTGTATATGTGTATGCATATGTGTGTGTATATGTGGGGCTCAGCTTGGAGGAGCTGCTCCAGAACAGAGGAAAGAGATCACCATGTGGTGGCCAGAGGCCCTGTAGACACTGCAGAGAATGTGCTGGCACCAGAGTGTATGTGCAACCACTCTGTCAAGGGCAGGAGGAGGATGGAGAGAAAATGAAGAGGTGCCAGTAACATGCAGACACAAATAAGGAACATATGTGTGGTGCCAAGAGTCAGGCTGGTGGGGTGCAGATTAACTGGCAAGACAGACCCGTGTTCGCTGCATGCTCCTTCCCAGTGTGAAGAAGAGCTGGTGCCACAGGCAGAGGGACTAATGAAAAAGCTGGTTTAAGGCAACACTGGACACGGCACTCTTGTTGCTGTCAGCCCAACTACCCTCAAAAGCCTTTCTGACCTTATTAAACCTATCCGTGCGAGAAAGTGCCCTTGCCAAATTAATTATGTGAGAGCAAACTGGTGGCAGCAGGTACCCAGGAGCACAAGACTGGAGAGGAGGGCTTTGCCAGGACAACACAGCCTTGCTGAAAGCATCACTTTATGCTTCAGTTATAGTGTAAGGTCCTTCTGCCACTGTGCCCTAGGACATCTTCCTGCTGCAGCACTGGCAAGGAAGTGCCCCAGGCTCCCACCAAGACTGCACTGCTCAGCAACACTTGTGCAACTTTCCTGAGGTCACATGGTGCAGAGTTGGATTCTGACTGCATCAACTGAATGAAAGTGACACTCCACCAGTATCTTAGGAGGGATAAAGAAAAGTAAGATAAGGTCTGTGAGTTCTATTAAGCTGGGCGATGTCTTGGTGCTGAAGCAGGAGATCATTTGCAGCATTATGTTCACTTTCTTGAAAACAAACTATGAACCACGAGAATGAAAACTGTTCTGTAAAAAACATTTTCTTATTTCTAGGGTTAAGTAAGAAATTCTTTCAACCACTGCTTTTTATTTTGCCTTTTCCTTGTGTTCCCATGACTTTGGCACTACATCCTGCCACAACCAAAAGCCCAAGTGCCAAAATCCTATGGTGAAGGCTATTTGATGGAAAATAGCTAGAAATAGGAGGCAGCAAACTGCCCCAAGACAGCAGCTCTACATGGGCAGTGGGCAGCTCTGACACCTAGTGTTTAAGGGCACTGCTGCCTGCTTGTAGTAGCTGTGCATCTCACACAGAAAACTCAAAACACAGCAGCTGAAGGACTAGCAGAGTCCTGTGTGTATTCAGTACACAAGCTGGAGCCACTGAGCCTTACCTCCCATGGCCCCTGGGCAGCCTGGTGCTTCAGCTGGATCTGCCAGTCCTCCGTGTTCGGTTCTGCACAGTGATGCACGGTTAAAATGACGGGCCGGGTGAGCAGGGCTCCTGGTGGGCCACAGCTCACCACTGGTGTCAGCAGGGTCTGGTTGTCTTCTATGGGTGGCCTGATGAAGGAACAGAAAAATGGATACATTTTTGCTGAAAAAGGCAAACTGGTACATTCAGGTATGCAAAAGTAAAAAGATTGTGCAAGCAAAGAACAGCAGGATTTGGTTTGGGTTTTGTTGCTTGTTTTTTTTTCCAAATCACAAAATGTGTTTAGTTTCTCAAAATACCACCCATTTGTCAAAATGCAGGCTTGGGCAGCAAATTACAGACCACAGTTCCTGAGCACCCTCCACTCTGAAGAATCCTTGCAGACCATATGCAGAAACTTCATTTTAGCCACTGCTAAAATGTGGTCACTGCTGCTTTTAGCAGTTGTTTATGTTTGTATGTTTAGCCACATACAAAAATGAACAGTAGCTCTTGTAAGCACCACATGTGAGCATTATTCATTGTCTGGACAGAGAAAATTGAAGAACAGAGGAAGAGATGAACTAATAAGCAAGTCTGAAACCTTGCAAGTGGTATACAGCACATCTGAGACATGCAGTATGATTTCAGAGTTGTCACCAAACTCCATTTTACTTAAAAGGCATTCAAATCTACTAGAACAGGTATTACAAATATGTCTGTGAGAAGCAGGTGTCACCAGTGGTAGAGGAGAAAAGGCAAAGGGATCCTAGGGAATAGTGCAGAGAGCAAAACACACTTGCAAAGCCTAGGTTTTCTAGTGATAACCCAGAGCTGTTCAGTTAAAACCATGGCTATTGTCCAGTGCATTTGCTGCTAGTCACTAGGAATGGGTGTTACAGGGTATCATGGAAATATTTATGATACACTGTAGTTTGAAAATTATTGGGAGTGTGTATGTGCACCTATGTGCACTTGTAAACTATCCCAGACCAACTGCTGAGGAGCTTAAAAGCAGAGGAAGGATGAGTGACTTTAACTATCCTGACAGCTGGTGTATGACAAATACAGCTGACTGCGCCTCATCAACTGCTTCCCTAAATAATACAGAGGACAAATTCATGATCCAGAAACCAGCAAGCAGGAGATTAAAAGTGTTCAATGTGATCTGAGTGTAAACTCCAGATCTGCCCACAGGACCTCCCATCCTCTGCTCCAGCTAAGATTCAATCCCTTGTTGATTTACAAATGTTTCTATTTATTTACAGCTGTATTGGTCTTAGCGGAGTTAGTTGAAAGAGCATTAACTACTGTTTATTTCTGCAACTCTCAACCTTCACTAAAAGAAAGCAAAATATATAGCTGTAATCTTAGACAATGTTTCCAGGGAGGTCAAATCACTACAAAAGGTGTTTTGATACAATATTTATTGCAACTATTCTGGTTATTGCAAAGATATGTCCACAGGCATACCCTAATTTTGTCCACCTTTATTCTCCCTGAATATTCTATTAACCTTGCAGAACATAAAAGACACAGTTTTACAAAATCCTTTTTCAAAGTGGGATGAAGGCACTTTTGAAAATATCTCTTGCTGCTACAAATGTTGTGGGAGGTTTTGGTAACATTTGAGGAAAAACAAAACAAAAAAACAGAAAAGGTCCATCATGGAAAAATTTATAGCTATGCAAATCAGTAAATCCAGATGATATGCATCCATGGAAATTAACTGGTGAGTTTACTAAATGACTTACCAATTGTTTCTGAAGAGCCATGGACTGGAAAGAAACAGCTGTGATATAGCTGCCTTTCAAAAAAGATGTAAAGTATAACAATCTGGACAGCTATCATGTATTATGCTGGTTGTTTTAGCCTAACAAATAGTACACAAAAGAAATGAAACACTGGCAGCTAGAATACCTAGTCCAGCTCCTATTGCATGCTGCAGGGATCTCTGGATTCAAGAATTTAGAAGATCCGTGGTCATTCTCTTGCAAGACTGAACTGAATAAATTATTGGGCAGTTTTTGACTAAAATGTTACTTCTTCCCTTCTTCCTCAGACTCATTTACTTTTTTTTCTTCTTTTTTCTTTGCCAGAAGCAACAAGAAGCTTCAAAACACTCCCGCTGTGCCAGTGGTGGTTTTACATGGTTATTACCTTGTGCATTAATGAGTATTTGAACAGTCTCCTGCAGTCTGAAATGCAAGAAATTTCAAAAACCACAATGTTTTATGAAAAATATCTTTCAAAATTACAATACTTGTCTGGAAAGCTACAGATATAACAAGCTACAGACTTAATCATCTTGTTAACCTAACTTCATCTAAAAGACTACTGACCCATGAAGATGAAAGAAAAAGCCCAACAAGTTATAGTTTTTTGACTGAATTACAAAACCAGCAGTCAAAAATAATTTCAGAGGAAATATATCATGATTGCCATAAACAAAAATATCAAGCAGTGCATTTTAGGTGAAAAATGAGTTAAAATTGACAAGAATCTGAGCACTGATGCATGCAGTTAAAAAAGCCAAAAGGTCATTAAAATAATATGGTACTGATAAATCATATAGCCTGAAGTTGTCTCAAAGTAAAATTAAGTTTAGTCACTGCTCCGTGACAAAATTTTGTTAGCTGTTAAATTTTAGGACTGTGATGGAAAGCATAATTCTGCTCTGCAACATTTTACATCTGATTAGCAGAAGTATAAAAAACGATGCAGAACACGAAGTCAGGCTGCACAGTCAGCAAGTGAGATGGGAAGCGGATACAAAAGTACAAAGGACATGCAAAACCAGCAAGACTTATTAGTTTTTCCCCAAGCTGGTAAACAGCATCTTTGTCACCAGAGATTCACTGCCAAATGGATGAGATATGCATGCTCCTGACTTGGGTGTTTATACTAATGGACACTTTGATGAGTGGGGAACAAAAAAATGGGTGACTTGCAGGGATGTGTGACTTTGCAGCCCCTAATTGTTACCAGATACACATCTGAGTCCAGTACCCCAAAGTTACTCAACGCTGCCAGTCCTAGTGACTGTCCACTATCTACCTCTTGCAGATAAACCTTTAAAAACTGAGATGTAATGGGTTGCAGAGAAGTTCTTGAGTGGTATAAAACAGTGGTCAGTGCCACTGAATAGGTGAAATCTCAGCTATACTGAAGTCCATGCTAAACCTGTGACTCCTGGGAGGCCAGGATTTCTACTCACAATGTGAAGAATAAGGTAAATAGCAACATTAAACTTAGAGATAGCAATCAATAAGGAATATTGCAGGTAACAATGAGAGCCAGAAAACAATGCAACAGATTCAGAGAGGATGCAAATATGGGTAGGAAGTAAAATCCTATTAACTGTATAGCAGCTCTTGCTGCCAGAGCAAAACAAGTTCCAAACATACTTATTTAGTAGTAAAGAAAGCAAGAAAGTGAAAAAGATCTCAAGTGAGCTCACTGCAACACAACAGACATCAACTTGAAATATGACATAGCTGCAAAAAGCAAATCTGATTCCTGTATGGGACAGGATCTGTCAGAGCACTCTGAGGTGCTTTCCTATCCAGCTGTAATGTGACTGCAGGTAGCAAGGTGCTTAGAGACTGCAGCAAGATCTGAGAAACAAACACCTGAAACCCAGAGGAATGATGCTAAACCACTAAATGGTAGATAGAGCAGAGAAGTACGCTGTGACAACTGACAGGAAAGAGGACCAAATATCCCTTGACAGATATTTTCTCATTTCTCACTGTTTCAAATTTCCATTTTAAAACAAAAGGATTATGTTTTACTATAGCTAATGAGAACAGAAACAGATGCAGTACACAAGATATATCATAGAAGAGATATTAATCTTTCTTCTTCAAGGCATAAACCCAACACTAATTGGTGGAATTAGTAAACAGCAAATCCCCCTGAAGACAACTTATTTTGTAGACATTTATTATGAGCAATTTTCTTCCTCCTCCTGGTGCAGGTGATGCAGCACCAGCAGAGCCAGGATGAGCCAGGCCTAAGATGAGTACCTGTCATGATTGAGTATTGTGATTTCTGTATTGTGGATCACAGAAGATCCAGCATGCAGACACTGGGAAACATACAGAGCAAGGGAGTTATCTCCTCTAAAGCAGAAAGATCTATGAGCAGAAATCTTCAAAACTGTGAGCCAGAACATACTTTTAGGCTGTTATCAAAAAAAGAACCTGAGCCCCCCAAAAACCTCATGCACATGTGCTTCACTTTAGGCTTGCAGCAGTCTTAGGACAATTTATCAGATGAGATGGCCATTGGACTGTATGACTCCAAAATCTCTTCACTGGAGGCAAAGAAGATGCTTTTGTTTTACAAAGATCTGACAGAGACTAAAAATCAATCCCCTGTTTAGCATTGCTATTGAAAGGCATGGACAGTAACTGAAAGGTCTTCAGATATTTTTAGATGCTGTCCCATCCCACACTGCTTATCAAGAACATTCAGCTTTAATTTAAAAGCAAACAAACTTTTATGCACTATATCTGGTCCCTTCACAATCAAATTTGTGTTTTTAATGGGATTACTCATTTGAAACTGTCTCCTTGTAATACACCAGACCATATTCATTAAGGTATGAATCAGACAGCAGATGTGAGCACAACTAGAGAAATCTCTGCTTCTCAGTTGGCCTACATTGCACCTCCTGGCACCATGAGTAGATCTTACACGCAATCACAGCAGCTCAGGAAGCACAGGATGGAGCAGCAAGAGAAGAATGGCTACAGCAACAGATGGCAAGCCTCCTACACAGCTTAGCCAAAACTCACAGGGAAGACATTTTCCTTGTCCTTTCATTCTTGGGCTTTATTTTTAATACGTGTTCCTTTTTAAGTTACAAATTTAATTTGAATTCTGGGCTGATCCTGATTCTTCTGTCAGTCTGCCTTTAGAAGGAAAATGATCTGAAATGCTGTCCTCTCCTTTTGCTTTTTGCTGATGGTCTGTTTTTTTTATGTTGATTTTTTCGATTACAGTGACTGGCACTTCATGAAATTGTCTTCTGGAGTTGCAAAGCAATTTTGTTTATGCAACTCAGATACAGACGGAAGGTGGAGAAATGAGATGCAGAAGACTTCAATTTCTTTTACTTCACATCACAGATTAGAGTTTACTGGTGAAAAAACCAACATTGCTCCTTGGATCAAACATACATACACTATGAAGAAACTGATCCAAATCCTGACAAAGCTGACCTGACCTTTCTCTCTTTTAGGGTAGCTAATTTGGAAGTTTCACAATTTATGTGTGTCTTCCACCAAGATCTTCAGGAGTGCTGTTTGGTGCATCCTTCAGGGTTGTCACATTTTATGGACATGGAGACAACCGCTCTCATTTCCATCATCTCCTGTGTGATGGATTATACAGGAGTGTCCTTCACTGTGCTGTATTTAGCGCAGTTCTTACCTCTGATTAGAGTATGCAAGAGTAGCTCCACCTAAATCTGTGCAAGCTCGGCAGGGGTTCACACAGGAACACAGGAACTGCCAAACAAGATCAAACCAGTGGTCCATCAAGACCCAGACACCATCTAGCACTGACCAGTGCCAGATGTTTCTGAAGGAAGCACACAGCTCCGCTAATTTAGCTCACAGCTAAATTTGTCTTTTAACCCGAGGCAGTCAAGAAAATCCTTAGGGTTGGAGGTTTATACTTGTGCTATTTAATGCTTAGCTGTGTAAGACCTAGGCTCTCACAGATGCTCATGGGTACACAGATGCTCTTGTCAGATTACTGGGCACAGCAATATGTTTATTTTATAGATGAAACCAAAACTCAAGAAGGAAAGACTTCTTTCAAATCTCCAAGTTAGTGATACTTCCCCAGACTAAACGAGAGAGCATCTGATCACCACTGAAAAAGTCAACAAGCTTCAAGACAGAAACCTGTCTGATGTCTGTGAAATATTCTCATAGGTTTGTCATTTTTTCATATACACACACATATCTATACACATATGTATACACACACATACATACATAGATACAATTTTTCCCACCATAGCCACTTCATAAAGCACATGGACATTTCTATGAAGTCAACATGCCAGCCAGGGATCAGAGCCCGGTAGCTGCTTGCCATTCATACTGTCCTGAATGACAGCAGAACAAGAATGAGCTTGCAGTGCAGGAGCAGGAAAATAAGCCTGCTGGAGTACTAGTCTAGGGAAAGAGAAAACCCACTGTGCCATACGCATGCTAATACACTTACAGAAAACAACTGCCTCCAGGTGGCATTTATTGCAAGCCACCAGAACCCTAGTTCTCTGCAGAAGGATAATGCTTTTAGTGCTAGTCTCCTGCTCTCATATATTTAGATGGATATGAAACAGAATAAGTAGAGTGTCTCAAAAAGCTCTCCTAACCAATCTGCAAGGCAACATAAAAGAGTGTTATTGCTGGGTTGTGAAGTCTCTGAAATTTCTGTGCTACAGGATTCACAGACTAACTGGGGAAATGCATTTGGAAAACAAAAGAGTGAAAAGGGGGATTTGAAGGACTCTGAGGTACAAGAGATTTCCTGTTTCAGCTTGACTGTTCCAAAGTTGTTTCCTATTTCTACAAACTAAGGGTGAGCTAAACTTTATGTTACTGTAGATACGTGAGCTATGATGGTGAGAGATTGTTGCCACACTGATTCTATTTAGGGTAGCACTACAGGGACCACATTCTTGCCTCAGTGGTGGTTGTATATCAAGAAAAGGAGACTGCCTTCATTTCTGTTTATGACACCAATTTTATAGTTTTCTATATGTCCCCTTCCAAACTACATCAACACACAACAAGACTTTTCAGCCCATACACATTTACACAGTGCTCACGAAAATAAATACAGGATCTCACAGGGTTTATAGAACACACTTGGCCACAAAAATAAATGCCTGCATAGAGTCCTTACTGTTGACTATCACTCTCTGCTGGAGTGCTGTAAGAGTGAAGCAGCAGATCTGGAAAATAATTATGCCACACACTAACCTGTGGTCCTCATATGACTCCAATTATATGAAGCAGCATCTGTGGCCCATGCAGTCAGAAAAAAGAGGCTTTGACTGAGCTGCAGCTCTGCTACAGCAACTGAAATGTCTGCACAGCCCTGCAGCAGGAGACCATTACAGCTGGTTGCTGGGTGTCAT